>JAQFXU010000937.1:0-37368 GCA_034693705.1 Spatulosminthurus flaviceps
ACTTGTATAGTATATATATATATATATGTTTTTATCCAAAAACAAATAGTAATTGATTAAAGTAAATATTTGTTTAGAAATTTTCAAGAAATTCAAGTCTATAAAAAGTGAAGGAGTTATGCTAAAAGCTAAATATTTGAGGAGGATAGTTGGGAAACTCTGGAATATTCTATAGGAATAGGTCTATTGTTATGAAAGCGAATACTACGGGCTTCTTTTTCCTATTCCCCCATGATATTTTTATGATTTTTAATGCATTTACCTTGTTGACACTAAAAGTTATTCATTACCGTAAAAGTTATGGGGGGATGAATTAGAATTCTGTAAATTAAAAGGCATGAAGGTGGAAAGGTCTCACAAGAGAGTCACTTGGTCGTCGTCTTCCTTTAGTCACAATATAATAATTTTATTCTTAAAGCATTCCATTAAGATGAACATCTCTCATTGGGAAAAATCTCTTTTGTCAATAGTCATAAAATTTTCATAGACGGCGACAATACTCCTACTCCCAACTTTTCCTCTCTTAGACTCATCTCTTAGCCCATATAATACAGCATTAAGAGAGCCAGCCCATAATTTATTACATTAAAAAATCCTCCATAACTTGTCTCCCAATTCCTCGTCGAAGTTTTTTTTCTCTTTGCATAAATCATTATCGTACCACTCGCTATTCCTCCCCGCAATCACACTCATTCTATATATTAATCCAATATTTAACCACCAACGTCTCAACAACTTTCCTTCTTTCACATTTAACTACGGACCCTTCTCAATAGCAAAAAAAACACGACGACTCTATTTTTTTTTAAACTTAAAAAATTAATTAAATCCCGCACCAAAAACCCTGTCCAGCCTAAAAAATTCCCATGTTAAAGAACCCAAAGATGCAAAGCAATTGAAAAATACTATCATTTTCCAGTCTTTTAGCACACACACACACACACACACACCAAACAATCATCCCCTTCAAAAATGTATGCAGTACAAAATATTGCTGACAATTATTATTATTTGGCGGAAAAAGGGAAAGAAAAAAAAACTAAAGACGTATATGGTTCATTCATGAATAAATTAATTTGTCCGCGGAGGAATAGAAAGTCAGGGACCGTGGACACCAAAAACGGTACAAATTACAGGAAAGAAACACTTGAGACAAAGATAATTACACGAATTAGAATTTCTTCCATGTGGAATAAATATATATAAGGGCAGACCATGTCCACACCACATGATCTCATCATTCTTGTTCCTATACAAATTACGTGAAATCAACGAGCCGCGAAAGAGAATTTAAAACCAACTGTATCTCAAACTTCACATATTAGGGAACAAGTCCTTCAATATAACAGTATGTACAGTTTTCTCTATGTACATGTACATAGAATAGCTCAGATATAAGAAAAAGGACCTAACATTATCTAATAAGTAATAGTCATTTTGGTATATAGGGGTAAACATGGAAAGGATTGAAATCGCTAAGATTTATATGGGGTCATAAAATCAAAGTTTGTAAAAAAAAAAGTTCAGGTGACTCGTTGAAGGAATGAATGATGATGATGATATGATGAGAGAAGGGAGCTCTGTAGATACTTGCTCCTCTATAAAATGTGCTCCCAAGCACAAAATGCTCTGAATGGGACGAGGCTATATATTCACATTTTTTCTCAAATCCAATGGGAAATATGCATAAAAAGGACTTGTCCTCCTAGTCCCCAATCCGTTTTGTATGATATAGGCAGTAGTCATGGGAGAAGTTGACTTGAACAAAAACCCGCCTCTTCCATCCTTTTCTCCTTCATACCTCTCTTGTCCAAATTATAGGACCTCTTACGATATCATCGTAATCTTCACCATTCAAAGATTTTCTCCAGCCCTCTCTGCTCCTGCTCCTCTTCTCTTAAATTGCAAAGATTTCCTATATAGAGGGAAAGAAGCGATAAAAAACAGAGAGAGAGAGAGAGAGAGAGAGAGAAAATATATGAAAGAAACTAAATAAATAAAGGGAACATTATTGCTTTAGGATTTTTCCCATCATTGAAATCCCATAAGAAATGACATTTTATCCTTGATTCTTTCTCCCCATTCTTCCTTGAGAATTTATTAGCACTATTAAGCAACAAAGGAAACTTATTATGATGGATATTATGGGCACTGATTGAGCCCGTAAATTATCTTCAGGGTAAACAAATTGGGAAGTAAGGCTAATAAATAACATGGGACAGGTCTTCTCTCTCAAAGGCCTCATATGCACAGCTATATATACATAACGTCAATGAGCATATAATGTACATCTACCTTTTATGAACCTAAACATACGGTAGCTTATTCATCCATTCAAACCATCAAAATCCCTTTAAATATTGACATGTAAACCTCCTAAAACAATTTTAAGCCATTTCTCCATTTCTCTCCCGTTCTCACACATATAATAATTATATATATATAGACCTATCATAACATATGCCCCAACTCTAATATTGACATTTTTACATGTGGAAATATCATTCTAAGAGGATTAAAGGGACAGTTTAAGAACCAACCTCCTCCATACTAGAGAACAAAACAAAGCTTAATTATTTCTATCGGATTCATTAGAATCAGCTGGATTTAACTCTTGAGAAAATTCTCAATATGAAAAAAGAATTTTTTTTTAACGAGAAAAATTTTTTCAAAAATTAAATTCCATTGATTCCCCATTTGAGCACCTCATTATATTCCTGAGAAGAAGTAAATCCGATTATGTCTCTTGCTCCTTGTGTACGTACAAAGTTAAAAACTCTCAAGTTAATAACTCAAGAATGGAGTTTTTACTTGGAATGTAAATAGTAATACTTGGGAATTTATTATTTCTCCCTCGAAAAATCAAACACACTTATTATTTCAAGCTCATTTTCTATCCAGCCCTCACAAGTTTACTTAGCCTAATTGATGAACGCACTTTTAACGGCTATTTGACTACTTGTAACTTTTAGCAACTTGTGTAACTCTTTGCTCTTCAAAATCTTTCCCATTTAAATACCTTTTTTATGAGGATCATCGGGGAATTTGTTATATACATTTGTTAGTCATGTTTCCATATTAGGACATCCTATGGAAATGTAAATTTGTTATTTATTTTTCAAAATTTTCGACTCTTGGCTGGGGATTATTTGTAAAACACTCAAAATAAGGACTTGTCAAGTTTCATATAAGTACATTAAAAGTACTATAAATTCTCCTTGAGCTACTTACGAGGTCCGAAGACACAAGTATTATTGAAAATGTATGTAACATTTTCATGGGATGGCTAGAACATGTAAAATGCCTGTTATAATTTATTTTCATATAGATTGATGATGTAGGAAAATGTAAAGGGGAGGAATCCCAGCCTTGTTATTTTATGAATGAAATAGTTGGTGT
Source organism: Spatulosminthurus flaviceps (assembly GCA_034693705.1). Classification (NCBI taxonomy): domain Eukaryota; kingdom Metazoa; phylum Arthropoda; class Collembola; order Symphypleona; family Sminthuridae; genus Spatulosminthurus; species Spatulosminthurus flaviceps. The sequence continues at coordinate 3,400 of JAQFXU010000937.1, forward strand.
CAGTGGGATTTCTAAATGTCATCATGTTCGGATGATGAGAATGATGACAATAGTTTAGTTCTCACAAATGGATGGCTACATATATTAGATTTAGTGGGAGTAGGAGTAGATCGTTATAGTGCCTTTTCCCTCTATTTCTTTGAGAATATAACAAAATATGTATATTTTCAACATTTTCAAACTGTAGGAGTCCCAGTCAATGCCTTTTTATGTATGTAAGTCATATGAGTGTTTTGAAATATTTATGACAAATGTCAAGCATTAAAAGTAGATGCATTGAGAGTCAAAGACGAAGACAAAGGTGGACATGTTTTTCCCACAGAGAATGAGTAAGTGAGAGGGGAATGTGTATTTGTGTGAGAGAGACAGAGACGCTTCAACTTGTTTCATTTCGCCTATTCTTTCCTTTCCATTCTCTTCTTTGCATTTTCTTCTTCTTCTTCTTCTTCCTCTTCTTCTCCTCCTCCTCCTTTGAGTCTTTCATTTTGTCACTGCTCCTTCTAATAAGTCCTTTCTTAAGTAATATAAAGTCAAACAACTTGTGTTTTATGCATTGTTCCTCTCATTTTCCAACATCTTCCAAACCATTCCTTTCCTTTTGGCATTCATCAGGCTTAAGAAGATGGGCATTAGAAAAATTACCTTTAAAAAGATTTCCAACATGGCACCTCTCTCATTCCCACCAACTCCTCATCTACCAAAGTCTTCACAAGCCCATAAGTCAAAATGAAGCTCTCCGCATACCTTCGAATATATATCTATAGAATCAAATGGAGCTACATATGAATAACGTAAGATTGAAAGGGATGCGGGACTTCAGTCTACATAGACTATCTATGTAAAGGAAAGTCACTTGGAAGGAACATAATAAAAATAACATAATGCTTGTAATAGCTATATACAATATATGGACATGGTAGTAAATGGGACATAACGTACGGATTTTTTCCTCAGGTAAATAGTAAATACAATTAGCAAGGGCTCTCTGTACATACACAGAGAGTGGTGCGGTAGGCCCTTCTTTTATCTCCATTATTGTCAATGGACACACTTGGTGGAGAAATGTCATACGTCTTTCGGCTGTCAACATTTCAAAACATTCCATAAGTTTTGCTTGAAAAAAAAAATACGAACCACCTACGATTATCATTTGCCGCTAAACACATATATATATATACATATAATATAGATATATATATATACATATATTCTATATTCTCACAACGTTCCACTTACACATAGCCCTCCCCTTTACGTATGAGAAGTATGGAAAGAAAACATAAGCCAACCCAGATTCGTCAAAACGATACGGTTCTCCTGCTTTTACCTGCCCTCCCAAATGCTACTGTTTATATATCCATACAAAAAGGGTAACCAGGGAGGGCTACAGGTCTGGACAAGACACCAATGTTTATGTATAACTTACAATACATGTAGTTTATAATCCTAAGGAAATAATAACAACACCATAGCCTTTAATCATAATTGGCAGATATGAACCTTCAACTTCTCTCATTGACCTTCCTTCCTCTAACATTCTCCAACATATATATATAAGGGATTTCTATGTATTTATCTTGAGGTTATTTTGTAGTAAGAAAAAAAAACTTTTTTTTTCTTCAACCATTTCCTTCTTTATATAATAAGGAATTAATTAAATTCGAGTGTTAAAATATAAGGAAAAGGGCTGGAGAAAGAATGGGGTGGCGAAACTCTGAGTGCATTCACACTCTCTTAAAGTGTTTATGGCAATACGTGTCTTGCTCCGTAGGAAAGAAAAAGTTGAGAGATTTTTCTAGGACACATGCATATCTTTTCTACATAGAATATATCTATATATAAAGACAATAATAATAATTACTGTATGCATGTACGTATATAGAGTTATATGGATGGATGGATGGAAACCGAGCCGAGGAATAAAGCTGGGGGAGGTAAAGGAGGCAAATAATGAGTTTATGAGCGTGATAAAAACTGATTCTCTTTCCTTTTAAAAGCAATTAGTGACAAAGTGTTACAAAATTTACAAGCAACACTTTCCACCAATAACACTACTGGTGCGTCTTTACCAGGGAGACCCTCTTTTATTTCCCTATCTTGTTATGTATACCTACCTGTGGTAATTATGTATATCAACTTCATAGTAGTACAAGTACACACCGAGTGAAAGAAATCCCTTGGAGAGTGATACCAACCCATGAACAATGCCATTTATAGAGAGAGAAAAGTTTTCGTCTATGTATATGCAAAAGCCTTCCAATCCCTTCTTCTGATTCAAATAGAAATTTACTCCTTGTACATATAGCTATGTAGATAGAATAGATTGTAATATTTTATGTAGATCATACATACATGAAAAATGAGTGAAACACGTACCAAATGCTAGTTTCTGCCGGTCATGCCAATTTAACTTAATTAAAGAGCAGATATAAAATTATAGCCATGTTATTTGCCAGAGACACTTTACTTGTTTGTTACATTCCTCAAGGAAACACACCTCTGACTCACAGAGTCGGCAATTCCCTTGGATTTAAAGGGAGTGTCTGGGAGACTCTGACAAGACTCGAATGATAACATAGGATAAAAAATTTCAAATCACGTGTACATTTGTAAAATGTGAATAAAATTAGAGCAAAACTCCCCGCAAACAACCGCTTTGATCAGGGAGCGCATAATTAGTTCTAATGACAGACTATGTATGGGCCAAGGTATTTAATCTTCATATCACAGCTCTTTGGAAATTATTCTCAAATTTTAATACATGCACATGCACACACACACACACACACAGACACACACAGTACGAAAGTACTAGTTGACTCCTCATCTGCTTTTATATAAAAGGAAAGGAAAAGACAACATGCGAGGCTCTCTCAATTATCATTTATTGAGCCGATGCAAAGGGAAAATCTCAACTGACACGCGACTCCATTCTCCTTTATATCTAATTTACTCCATAAAAGAGCATCCTCTTCCTCTCTCCTATACTCTCCTAGAGATTCTATCCTCTTGAAATGATGAGAGTCAGTGATGAAAAAATCCTTGAGAGTTTCCTCATATATGATGAGTGCGAGAGAGGAAAAGGCTGGAATCTCGGCTCTTATATGTTATCATTCAATAACTTATTGCCCCTGCTCAATACCTTCTTCTACTATATCTTCCGTCATATTGATGATATTATATACGTGGAGGGGGGCACAAGGATAAAAAATTAAAGGTATTAATTTTTTCCTCATAAAACCACTGGGGTGAGCATTAAAAGCTCCGAGAGTAGTTTTCTATATGTACATTCTCAGAGATGTAGAGGGGAGGCGACAAAATCCTACTTTGGTGGAGAGGAGAAAAAGATAGGGAACTCCTGGTACATGTAGTTACATATTCCCAATTTTTACCGCAACACTTATTACATTATCCGTAGTCTTCCTATATAATATTCATATGAGAATCTCGTAGCACTAACCAGGGCTCAACTATGGTTCTCAGACCCGACTCTATGGACAGATCACATTTGTATGGTTACATGTTGTGTGTAGGTCCTCATCCTCTGGAGATACTGTACACGTAAAGTGCTTATACTTTCTTATCTCCCACAATAAAAGCTCTTATCAAGGAACAGATCATTTACCACCTTAGAAATTTGTTGATACAATTCTTTTTACCAACTCCTTCCATTCTCCTGATTAGCTTTTGTAAGTTCAATGGAAAGTAAGTCAAGTAGCCATAGCTCTCATAATACAAAAGTTATCCAATAGTTTACACATGTTCTGTGATAAGATAGAGCAAAGCGAGAGAGAGAGAGAGAGAGAGAGAGCAAAGTCTCGTGTTATTTGTATGGGTGTGGATCCCTAAGAATTTGGAATTCCTTGGTGCAAACTTGGAAAGTATGGGAGGAAGTTAAGCTTTAGTAGTATTATATTATAGTGTGGTAAAGGAGAAGGATTTCATCTTGGTGGAATGAGAGGGAGAGGAGAGAGAGAGAGAGACTTGGCTGCCTAAAGGGCTGATAGGACTGGAACGTCTAGGGAGCAAATAGCGGCCATGCACCACGCCTTAGGATTCTCCCAGGCCAGTCTTGGGTACTGTTGAAGGGGTCACTTTCTTCTCATTTGATCAATTCCATTTTCCCTTCCTCACCATACAACAACCACTATCAGTCCCTTAAATTAGATTCTCGGTGTGTCCAGCATGGACTCAATGGATGTGGCTAATGGAGGAAATTTGATGAAACTTTCACAATAACTTCTCTCTACATATACTTTAAAATCTGGTGACAAATGTTACCAGCTTACTGCCCTTTATAACACATTGGTTAAAAAATATATTGTACTATATTTATTGATGCTTCTGGAAACATTTGTTTCTCTCAATTTTTTTTAGCCCAGATTTTGTCTGTGCTGGAAAACTTTTGCACTTTTGCAAAAAACTTTCCCTGTACAAAGTCCAGTGCAAAGGGCAAGAGACCAGAGTTCAAAATCCATGATGAGTTCATGGAGATGAACTATGATTCCGCGTATCTACACAAATAAAGGATTATTTGACATTGTCAAGATTTCCCACCTTCAAAATAATATTTATGGGTAAATTGAGTTGAGTAGGAGTTGGAGGATTTATGTTAATTTGAGAGACATTGGAACAATTTCCTAGCTTTGACTTTTTTCAAATAAATTGGCAGGATTTCCAATACTCATACTCCAGAGTGCTTGGAGGCCTAGAGATTTTGTGGGTTGTTAAAGTTGTGGGTTCGCAAACATTCTCAGCAGGAGATGAAATCCAGTCGGTTGTGCACAGGTTTGAGCACATATACATACTAGTAGTGTAGTGCTAGTAGAACAGGAGTGAAAATCCCTTGAAAAAACCTATATGTGTGACCAAATGGAGATCTTTATGCATGCATGTAAAGAACAAGTATAGAAGAATAAGAAAAAAAATCCAGTAAATTGATCACCTGCTCGTGACTCAGTCTGGGCTGCATATAAGAGAGAGAGAGAGAGAGAGATATCTGAGCGTGTCAGAACTATAGCATCATCTCACCATCCAGTCATTTATGAGCAGGATGCATATAAAGAGACATAGCCTTTTCCTTTGCACAACTGTCAAATATCTCATAAGCTATGAATGCATTTAGTTATAATACACACATCTGTAGTTATATATAAATTTCAAGATTTTTTATGTCCCTCTCCTTGCGGCCAAGTAGCACTTGAGTTATAAGCGGATTTCCTCTTAGAAAATAAAAAAAAAAGAACCTATAAACCGCCACATTCTCTTTTTATTCTCCATTATTTATGACAAGGGGCTTTTTCAATGTGCAAGTAAGTAAAGTAGCCAGAGATTGTTGGGAGCCTGTTGGCATAAATTCTTTCACCGTCCGATCTCCACACATGATAAGGGAAAAGTGTGCAACACCCCACGCCTCTGTCCACAAACGGTCAGAGAGTCAAGTCAATGGACATACATTAGAGGAAAAATCAACTTATTGTCAAATCACAAAACTTGATGAGTAATAAATTAAGTATCCTTACAAATCTCTTTGTATGGAATGTCAATGGATTTTTTCCTCTCTCTTCCTCCTACCTCTTTCCTACACAAACAAATATCCTCTCCTTCACCCACAGGATTCCAAGCTCCTGCACCACTTCAATTCTACAAATTACAAATTCTATCATTTTACACACACACACACACACATAACCTAGAAATTTTGTGGAATTCATTTTAATTCCCTTATAGCATAGCAGAGGTTATTCAACGTCTTTATAAACTAACTACTGTTCCATTTGATCTCCAACTTAGTATTTCCTTTGGGTGAAATTCTCACATTACTTTATACACAATACAGGAAAAATATAGAAATAGTTTTAGCTCTCTGAAGATATGAGAGTTGTAGAATTAACTCATTTTTCAAAGGGGACAAAGTATAGGGAAAAATTAGCATAGATATACTCTTTCCATTTAACTAACACCCAGAGAATGTGTACACAATGACTAGTGTGAAAATAAATACTCATTAATTGGATGATAGACCTCCTTGGAGATGCCTAAGCGTGAAATGAGCCCTATTCAAAATTTCTTTACGTATATAAAATGCTCTACTTTAATTTTTTTTCTTCCTCTCTCTCTCTCTCTCTCCTTTACACGCTTCTATGATTTCCCTGCACACACATATGAATTATACATTGTGTAAGTTATATCTTTTTAATCAACCTCCTCACAATAACACACCTCTTGGAGAAATATCTTTGAAAGTCAAAACCTGAGCATATCAACTCACACACACACACACACACACACACACTTATTTATCTACATATCTATGACACTGTCCTTATGGTTTGTTCCTTTGGCTTGCAATTAGAGTCGACGACAACTCACTTTGAAATTTATGCACTCATGCTTCCCATTCTTGGAATCCCACACCAACAAACACTACTAATTTCAAACCCTATATAATATTTCCCTTGAATATATTATTTGTCATACATAGCGTATCTCTAATACGGAACGTAATTTCCTCAGCTTTCAATCCAATATGAATGAGTTGGTTAAATGGTCATTAATTTTTACATAACCATGCATGTCCTTAAGTGGAGCGCCTCTACTAAAATTGTATGAAAAATCCCTTGTTGCAAAATACCATAACTTTTGCTATGGTAAATACGTGTACATATAATAGTTTACTAATAGTGAGTATAATGTTAGAGTACCATAAGGAGAAGAGGAGAAACAAATTGACAAATGTCATTCTTGACATTTTCAAAAACAAAAAAAAAAGTAAAACTATAATATGGCAAGTAGCAATGAAGCGTATGAGATTTGACTTAGGTTGACAAGAGCATGCACCTTCTTCAAAGCTTTTTTCATCCTTTATAAACTTGAACATATATTAGTCAAGACCATTAACAACTATTGAACTAGTTGCGGGGGGATAACTAGGAGCAGGTTAGGCGGTTTATTGGAATTTAAGGATTGCACGAAAAAACATGAGCGTAGAGAGTAAAGAAGATGATGATGAGAAAGTAGAATATATATGAGCCTAATAGTTTTGTATACTAAAAGTGAAGCTGGGATTGAAGGAAGATGAGGGAAGGAGATAACCAGGAAGGCCGACCAGCTTGTTGAAAATTATTAAAATCAACCATAGAAAAATGCAATTAGATGGAAGGCAGCCATCCTTGAAAACATTGTCGACACTTGGTCTTCCTTCTTGCAGAGATCGAGATAGTGAGTGAGAGAGAGAGAGAGAGGCCTCTTTTTTTAAACAACAACAACTTCCACACGAAATCTTCCTTATGTATAAGCTTTGAGAATAATTTACACACGTAATTATCTCTCATTGCTCATTTCCCATGGAATCCACAATCAGTTGCTCATTTTTAAAACCACTTCTACCACTAAAAATTTCCTTATTTACCAAAAAGTATGTTCAACCTCAACCTCTGAGTAATACTCCCATGCATAATAATAATTACTCAAATAGTACAAGTACACAAGGACTTTAGAGGAGATTATAAAGGATGAGAATAAAATCCACGTATAGGGGAAAGCCAGCTAGAAAATAGTATAAGCTTGATATTATGTATTTACAGATATAGGGACTTGACTTGGTATGGTACACACATATAGGAGTACAAAAAATATGAAATCTCTGCCTCTGTGTGCTTGTATAGAGGTAATAAAAGCGCTAAAAAAACCATTGATTTTTCTATCTGTTTCTGTTGACACGAAAAGTACTCAGAGGCTCATTTCATAATGGGAATGACGCTCATGAGCAGAGAAATGATACCACTCAGATTTGAAGACTCCGGTGGAGGTGAAGCCGACAGGGACGCTAACATTATTTAGCTATCTTGAAAGATATGAGTGCCATGGACAGAGGCTCATATCAGACGGTTGTTATTCCACACGGGAAGAAGAGTGAGAGACAGGAACCCAGGAGGAGCATTCCCTTCTGCATCACCAACTATTGACTCCTAAATTGATCTGGCATGACATGACCCACATCAAGCTCGAATCTCATTAAGGATTTTCCACTCCAACTTTTACTTTGTTCACTCCATCACACTATGCATCTCCATCCTTCCTCAAACTTTCCTTCCTTCACCAAATACATAGTAAATAGTAGCTCAGCTCTATATTTATATTTACATGCCCGTAACATTGACACTCTCTACGGATAGCCAGATTATACACTACTTGATTCAATCCCTTGAAATTTCATACTTCTATAATACACAGACTATCCAACCAACTCCTCCATTTTCACACTATCCTCTCTCAAGAAAACCAAATTTAATGGGATTATTCCTAGCAATTCCATTTTATACAGAGACAAATAGACAAAACTGGGAAGAAGCTGTGTCTAGTGCATCCACATGAATACAAATTCAAATTCTTGCGGAAGTTACATACTATAATTACTTCAAAAGAGAGGAAAAGGAATTCCAATGTATAAACAAACTCTTCTTCTTTAATAAATGACATGAAGACAAAAGGTATGGAGCTATACACAAATCAAATGAAGCAGAGCAGGGGGAAGGGAGAGAAATGGTAACTAAAAGGAGGAGTAGACGGATTAAAGTAAACAAACAAGCAAGGAACAAGGATTAAGAAAACGGGAATTGCCACACAGGAATAAGAATTATTATTTTGTCATGAGAAAAAATATACATAAAATTACATTTGCACAAAAGTCCAGAGTATGGTAAGTGGTGGTGGTGGTGGCACGCCCTCTCAACTGGATCATGACATATGCCTAAACCTGTACATGGGAACAAGTTCAAGTCAAAATCATGTCCACCTTCTAAGGACAGTTTTGAGCCCAACTCATTCAGAATGTGTCAAAATTTTACCTTGATACAGGAGCAAAACTGTAAAAGTCCTCAACTCTCTCACTTCATTGCTTTTTCCTCTCCCACAGAAAAGAACAGGCGGAGACCAAGTAGAGGATTCCCACTACATCCCTAAATATCACATATGTATACATTAATTTATTCCGTCAAATTTGAATTTCACAAATGTCAAGCTTATAGAGCTGACAAACAGACTGGCATAATTGTGGGTAGACCTTTATATCCTTTTACTATAGAGCACATTCCAGTGTAGTGTATGTATTACATTGTCTCCACTTAAACCTAAACACGATGTCACATACCTTACCAACAATAATGCCACAAGATTCTTACCTCTACACTCCACATTACATACTATGTACGCTGTACTTTCCCATTGCTTTTAAAATCCATAGGATGGAGGCTCAAGATTGTAATTTGCTATGGATAGTTAGAGAGTAAATGCTTGTAGAATCTAAAATGTTAGTATGTCCTTTGAAAATGATCCTTCGTCATACGTCAGCTTGATGAATGAGTCTCGGAGGAGTTGAAAAAATACTCTAGAATTTCCATTTAGTTCACACAAATTACTCGAGTCAAATCATTTTAATGACAAATTACTGGGACCAGGTGGGGCTCTCATTTATTTCCTAAATTTCAATGTAGCCAAATATTTACTCATTTCCTTCTTCAACTACTCCTTTACTGAAAATCTCATGAGGAGAAATGTACACACTACTACTACTACTGCGGCTGTCAATAAACAGGAGAGCCATTGCTCGTCCAGAGTCATATTGAAATTTAAGAGCCTGTCGCAAGCAGTAGGTAAAACGTATGGTCCATTTGAAGCTCTTTCCCTTATTTATACGTAATCAGATTAAAGATGGGAAGATTGCAAATTTGATATTTATTACAGTGTCCTCTATAGTAAAGCTAAAGATTGGCTAAAGTATATATAGTTTCCATCAATTTAATAGCTAGAAATAAATGAAGATTTCTATTATAGTAGAAAGGTTCTATGAGAAGTTGGCAATAATTCCGAAAATTCTCATGAAAAAGAAAGAAGAGATTTTTTAGCATATCTGTACAGGATTCCAGCAATGAATGGAAGGAAATGTGATCGTATATGTATAAAGTCACATGTATCATATATTATATAGTATACTCCTATAATAATATAGGCTCCATCCCGATATATCATATGAGAGTAAGCAGGAGAGCGTTAGAGTCTGGTAATGTGTGAAGTGAAAGGTGAGGCATCGTCTCCTTTTCTTGTCGGTCAAAGTTACCTTGTATTTGTATGAGCTGACTGACTCAGACGTGTGTTTCTATTCTTGTTAAATCTACGTAACGCATTTACGATTAGTTGAGTAGAAAAGATGCGTGTGTTCTCCCTCTATACGGCATTTTACCTTTGTTGATGGGTCATATATATCCAGAAGAGCGTAAGGAGTTGAAGAGATACAGAGAGAGAGAGAGAGAGAGAGGAGGGAAAAGGGAAGGGAAAAGCGGGTTGAGTAAGTACTAGTACTATACTGTAGGACTAAGTATAAAGTTAAAAGGATATCTTTGGAGGAACTACACCAGATCCGGACTTTACATACGGAGATCCTCCTGAGGGAGGCATCTCATTCCAATCCAATATATTATCCAAGCCTGCCGTTTGTCAAAGCTCTTGTCAAAACAGTTAGACCGCTAGCCATTCTTTTTGGTAAATGCTTCCATGGAATTTGTTTGGGGAGAGACCGGTTTCCTTCAGCTTCTTTACCTAACCTATTCTTCCAACAGCCAAAGCAAAAGTTATCTTGAGAGAGAGAGAGAGAGAGAAAAGTCTCTACCTACACCTTTAGCTCTAGAGCTCCTACTACTACTACTACTTAGCAATAGTAGACTTGCTTTTTTTCCTCCTTCATATGTTCTCCTCCTGTAAAATAGTACTTACTACTATATTTTTAACTTGTTCCCATATCACTAAATTACACTATTACTATATCCTCCTACATATTTACAGTCAAGCACTATACCTATGTAATAGATATATCTTGAGCTAGTAAAAATATTCTTATGAGAAATATATAAATATATATATATAATTATATGTAGAGTCAAATGGCTTTTGGATGTCGTGACGATTATGGTTCTTACCCTCACATCAGCATTCAATATAAGTAACGTAGCCCGACAGTAGTAACCTACACAGGTAATGTGCCTTGACTCCAGAGTACATAATCTCCCACATAACAACCTATGCATGCACCTAGTGGAGAAACTATCATGTACGTTTTGAAAGGATGAGATGCTCCTGCTCCTTCTTATTAAACGTCTCCCTTCCTTAACTCCAAGCCTTAGTTTCTTCTTGAAGAATTTCCATAGGTAGACTTCAATCGTAGCTATGTATGTAATAAGAGGTAGTAGCTATATGCATATGTACACAAGTACAGGGAAGAAGAAGAAGAAGAAATCTATAGAGAGTGTTTTGTGTGAGAGTACTTAACTTTTTGGCTCTCTATTGTTAGGGCTATGGTTTGGTTGCTATTTAGTCAAAACTAAATATTGGATGGGTAGGTGCCTGCTTTACACCATTACCACCACCAAACAACATTACACTATGAATATAATCTGATGGCATAGAAAAGAAATGCACACGCCTCTCTCTCTCTCTCTCCCTCTTTTGACTCTCATCTCTCTCATTGATTTCAAACTGACAAAAGAAACGAAAGGCTAGGCATGCAGTTTATGCTTTATCCTTTCAGCATTCTCTCGTTCTTGTTAAACTTCTTCAAAAAAGGACATACATGGAGGTAATAGGCATCTCTCTCTCTCTCTCTCCCTCTCACTCTTTCTTTGACTACCAGAGTTATTCTTTTACACTTTTATATTCTCAACCCGTAATCATGGTCGAGTGCGTTTAAGGTACTTTTTTCCCCCTTGTTACACGCATCCACACATCTTCACACTATTTGACAAATATTTTTTCAACATGCAATGAATTATCCACGTTTTACCCCCAAAAATATGCGATTCATCTCCTATGAATTTTCATGGGATACTTTTGGCGCGCTCTCCTTACATCTTTTCTATACATAATGTGTGTAGGAATGTCCAGTGGAATTTCCTCTCATGTCTAACCACCTGCTACTATTTCCTTGAGCTCATATTTTATTTTAAGCTTTCCTCTTCTTGGCTCTTCTATTATTCCATCTTGACTTATTTCCATCTATAGCAGTAGTAGTCTCACAGGCTGAAGTAATTCCCATTGGTATCTTTATATCTTTGGAGATTTACATTTGCAATTTTCCCTACTTTATTCATTTTTGCCAAATCACATTTTTCGGATGCTACTAAGAAGACAAATCTGGAGTTGTACTTTTTTTGTACCAAATATGCCGTTGAGTGAATGTATGTTTGTTTTTTTTTTTTTAAAAATGGTGAGATTATTTTCAAACTAAAAATGCTGTTTTTTTTCTCGTTTCTGTATGTAGCGATGCAAGGAGAAATTAAATACATTGGCGATTTCTGTGATGAACCAGTGGCCTGGAGTTCGATTGCGAGTCATAGAAGGTTGGGATGAGGGGAATCATCATAGCACGAGCTCTTTACATTATGAAGGGCGAGCTGTGGACATTACAACTTCGGACAAGGACAGGTCCAAGTATGGGATGTTGGCAAGACTGGCTGTAGAAGCTGGCTTTGACTGGGTCTACTACGAGTCAAGAGCACACATCCATTGTTCCGTCAAATCAGGTAAATAATTTATTTTTAATAACATATTATTGTCATTTCTTTTGGTGGGAGCGATAATCAATTCATCTTTTACAACTATACATGTAGTCCTTTTACTATACTATATATGTATACATCTCAGTCCGTATATACGAGTTTACTCTAGAGAATCTTCTAGACAGTCACAGAGATTTTTATACAAACAAACCTCCTTTGAGTCCAGCCTTTCCCCTATATATGTCAGAGATCCAGCAAAAAGTATACCACACGGCAAGAGGTTCACTATATAGATCTCCGACCCTAAAATCTCTGAGTGTACGCATATAAAACTTATGTGGACAAGAATGTGCTTTTGAGGTCTGTTGGAACATATATTCAATATACCATTATTGTTATTATCCAAAAAGTGTATAGCATATACATATCATAGCACCTATCCCATACATAAGAGTACTAAAGGCTGAAAGCCTTCAACCCAAAGGGATGTAATAGTTGTAAGTTTTGAGTCAAAGAGGAAATGCTATTATCCATGCCATTATCGTTGGACCCACACAAGACTATACAAGAAAACAACAAGTTTTGACTTATAAAAGTTTATACCTTTTCAAAAGCAACAATTGAGGGAAGAAAAATCACTAGTAAATTCTCCCAAAGAGATACACTCGAATTACACTACCACACTCATACATAGGCTCCACTATAGGAAAAAACACATTGTGAAAGTGGAGTCGGATAAGTGGAAGTGAAGCGGCTCTTTGATCATCCTACATAATATAATATCCTGACTTGATATTTTTTTCCCTCCTCCATCGACACGAGCTATATACTATACCATATCATTCTCTCAGAGCCACTTATTTTAAACATGACCTCCTCTCCTATAAAAACTCCACACATTATTTTTCAATCATTTGTAAAAGTACAGGCAGATACTAAAAAAAAAACAAAAAAATCCATCTTCTTCACCTTTTCATATATTTGCATCTCTTCACCCAGAAGTTACATATTTATTCGAGATTTAAATTTCAAAATTCAAAAACTCGCTTGAGTTGAGCATGGTAAACCATCCGTTTCCGGAGACTTTGTGTAGCTCCTGAGGATTTTCTCATGTACGGGGGTAGAGAGAGTGGATTGAGAGAGCTGAAAAAAATAGAGTAAAAGTTGTCCGTTTGCTATGGTGTCATTCTAAACTGTCTGTGCATCTGCAGTGTGTGTGTGTGTGTGTGTGTGTAGAGCTATCACTTAAATTTACTGCAGGTATAATTTTTTCTTGTAAGTATTTATTTAGGATTTACCTACATCAACTTTTAGGGCCTGGAAAATATTACTACAGAGTATGTAGGGAGAAGATCATCCTGTGTAGTGTAGAGTAAGAGTACGTGTGTACTATTGAGAAAGTCTGGTGATGTGGTGATTCCGGGGTAGTGTACAAATCATAGCCCTCTTCCCCTTTAACTTTATATGTAACTCTCTTGAAAAGGAAAAATCTCTACGTGTAATGCCCGCCTATGTGCATACACATTAGAGTCATCTTACATGTTTCTAACCGCATAGTTGACGAAGGCAGGATGCCTCTTTAAAGTTAATAACTATGGATGAATGAGTCTGTGGAAAAAGTGAGAATGAGTAGCTGTGGACGTTGTCATAATATTTTGACCAGAAAATCAGCCCCTCCTTGTAAATGGTAGCAGGAAAACTCAGCCAGATTTAAGGTTCCTTCAGTTCTCAGGTGCTCTCTCCTATTTACGCTCATCTTTTTTGGCTCCTCTTTTTACAATGCAATGATTCCAGTGATCATGATCGCCATCATCATCTTTACACTCTACTTACAGCTATGGTCTCGAAAGCTTTGATTTTGTCCCCGGTATGATATGGGTGCCATATTGATTTTTCCCGCATATCTCTCAATGGAACTCCTCTCACACCATAGTCCTACTAATTTACGGCCTTTTTTCCCTTCAAGGGGAGGAGGTTTTTTTTTTGGGTGGGAAAAGTCATTTTTTTCCTCAAACCAAAAGTTTTGGGGTGCTCTGAACTGAAATGAAAAAAAGAAGGAAACAGAAAAATTGTGACTTTTTACATCAAAAAGGAGAGAAGTTGAGAATTTGACGAACCTTGCCCCTTTTTTCCAGTTTAGGAGGATAAAAACCACAGATTTTTTTTTGAAGACCTTGGTTTTGTCGCACGACGTGTGAATCCTACTACAAATACAAGGGAGCAATAAAAGTAGAATGAGGAGAGAGACAGGGAGGGAAACATATGTATGGGAAGGAGTACAATGCCTTTATGAGGGTCATCATACTTACCTTTTCTTCGGCTCCTCTTCCTCTTTTAGCTTCTATTCATCATCGGATGGGCCCTTGAAGTGATGCAGAGACTCCTCGGGAGTAGTATATATAGTGGCTCCTTTACCACTACTAGGAGTTTGTTATCTTTGAGGCAATATTAAAATATTGCACCTTTTCCTCTCTCTCTCTCTCTGTGTCTCCCTCACAGTCTCTCCTACGCCTGATAACTTCTCCCTTGAGCTTTCCTATCTGTCCTCTTGGACGACGATAATGTGTGTCCTGTGAGTGACTAAAGGAGATTGAGGGTGATAGGTAAAAGACAGTTGCGCCTTTTCCATCTTCTCTTTCCTCTCGGAGGATTCTCTCATTGTACTTTTATGTGAGAGTGACCGTCATCATTTCCCAGAGTCACCAATGTTACACCCTATGTACGTATATAATAATGTGGTGGGGGGGGGGAAACGACGGACTCTCGTAGGAAGAAAAATTTGTAGTCACCAAAAAATATAATATTATATTGTTGGTAACAATGATAGAGGTTGCTGCTCTCACAATGTGTGTACAAATGTGTACATGAGCACATGAACAAAGTGGGACCATGTCCATGTCCAGCTCATGCTGAGTCACAAGCCATGAGCCTTTTCTAATGTGACCCGCTCCCAGTTGGGGGCCCGGATGCGCCCTTAACTTATTCTCAGCTCTCCTCTTGTTATAGGAAATTTCATGTCCCCCCGCCTACCATCATATAATGTAGCCAAGGAGAGAGTCAGATTCCATTCAATATCGTTCATCTTTAAAATCAATCTCTTTTGTCTCATCCATCTCTCTCTCTCTCTCTAGTATTCTGGGAAACTCCAAGTCCTAAAAATTTTACCCTGGAAATATTTATCCTACTAATAAATTCCTCTCATCCTTACAACTCTCCAATCATCAATGAGACTTTTATGAGCAAAAAGGAATTTTGTCCAAATCTTGGAATTCCTCAAGACAAACTTGCAAAATAATATTTTTTCTTGATAATACTAGCAGCCACAAATCAATAAACATTTTTTTCCAAATTTTCCAGGATGTACTTCCAAGGAAGTCCCAATATAAATTCTATATATATAAAAAGCAAGGGAGAAACTCTACTTGAAAGGACTATTAAAAGCAGGCTAGGGATAAAAGCTTGTTCCTCTGGTATAGATTCAAAAAATCCAAGAGAGAAAAAAACAAGAGTATCATTGATACGAATCGTATACAGAGACCGACATAAAATTCCATAGTTTGATTTAAAATTGAAGAGGCGGCCTCTTCCACTGGACTTCACACACATTTGCTCATTTATTCCATGGAAAACCTCTTATTAAGATAGAAAAAATCCTGGAAAGTCGTGACTTTCCCATGCCTATATAGCTTAGAAAATAGAGCTTTGATTTGATTCAAAAAAATCATGTCTTTTTATTTAGGCACATATGTACATAATCAGAACCACACACACACACACACTCACTCACACACAAATGTCTAGGAATTATATTACAATTTGATTCCATTCTTTATATGAGCTCCTCACCATTTACCTACATATTTATTTAGCTCTTAAATTTCCCTCTCTCCCTTTTGGCACCATTAATCACAGAAATTCCCAATGCCCTATCAATTCGTGTATCTGTAATTTTTTCCTCATCACATTAGCTTCTCTCTCTCTCTCTCTGTCTTAAACTACAATCTATCCTTGAATCAACCCTTTTATCTCCAACATCATATAGAATTTATAGGACTGGATTGGATCAGAAGAAGAAAAAACACTTTATAGTCCACGAATTATTAACGACTTGTACAAAATTCCCTTTCTAGTCCTTTCCAATATAAACCTTTTTCTATTTGTTACCTTGAATTTTGTGTAAATCATCAAAATTACACACACACACACGGAAATATAAAAGTATCTTGAAATTCACCTTTTTTTTGTATTCTTCTCAAAAAATTCCATTCCTATAGAATTTCTATGAGAATCCCAATAATCATTATTGTTGTATATTTTGACATTATGAATGAAAATTTTTGAGCCTTGGGAGTTGAGGAAATTGAGAGATTTTCATATATTGAAAGTATCCGGAGGGAGTTGTAAAGTAATTTCTAGGACAAATACCTCTGCTTGGCACTTCCAAAACCATCTAATTGATTTTATGGGCTTGGCAAATTAGTTGACGTCATGCTGCATATATTGGTTGTTATTCGTCGGGTCAGTGGATGAGAGAGAGAGAGAGACTGTGAGTATAAGAGTAAGAGAGAGAGAGAGATGTGTGTATGTGTGAGGTGCTAACAGTCTTGACAAAGCTTTTAAGTCGGCTTCAAGCTCAAAAAGCTTATTTACACAACCATCAAAGGGCAAGTCATGTAATTACTTGGCCTCTGCATATATGCTCTTTTTCAGTAATAGAACACGAGAGTTGATTTGATTATAAGCCCAAAATCTTCCTCAGCTGCACGTACAACTTTAAACATGGAGACAGACAGAGAGAGAGAGAGAGAGAGAGAGTATAATGGAGAAAATACATGTAGAGAAATTACTATTTGTGTACAGAAATTATTTGTACTTACGTGTCGTCTGTCCGTGTATCCATTATACAAATACAATAAAACTTAAGAGACCCTCTTGGAAAGAAGAAGAGTCGATAAGATGTATAGTCTTAGGACAGGACTGGTGTACACATTATCTCTGGGATCTCCGTAGGGCCCCATATAATAAGCCTACCTATATTACACCTATACGTTTGGATTTATTTACTTATACTATAGAGCATATACTACACTATATGTAAAATACTACGTGCTGTCTCGTATCTTGCCCATCTCAAAGTGGAACATTTGAAAAATTATTTCTCACTATTTTATTACACTCGGTTTGTACACTCATGATTGTCTCTCGCACTCAACACACTGGCTATTACCTCCTTTTTGTACCTCTCATTAACTTTAACATGGACTTTAAAGGGCTAGAGAGATGTTTATGAATAGAAATAACATTTCCCTCATTTTTTTTCTTTCATCATCGTCTCTCCTACGAGTATTGATAGTCCTACCTATTAGAACCTCCCTCTCCGACTCCTTCCCCACTGAGAGAAAAAATCTAGAGAGAGAGAGAGAGAGAGAGAGAGAGCTAGAAGATTCTGACTTGAGACTATGTATGAGATCTATATGAGATGAATGAAAATGATTGGTGGAGAGAGTGGAAATTTTGTGAATTTTCTTCATATTTGTAGTCTCATGATTTTTTTAAATGATTACAGATTCATCCCAAGCTGCTCGGACGGGAGGTTGTTTCAGTGAGAATGCGACCGTGATGACGCCGGAAGGCCGGAGGAAGATGACGGAGATCGTCCCGGGTGACTCCATCCTCTCAATAAACGAGGAGGGGGAGCCCGTCTACAGTGAAGTGCTAATGTTCCTGGATAGGAATTCCACGGAGACTCGTGAGTTTTACCACGTGACCACATCTTCCGGAGCTTCCCTCTCATTAACACCCTCACACCTCATCTTCAAAGTGGACCGCGAGGAGGGGGACGGGAGTAGTAGGAGTAGTAACCCATCCGACCTCATGAAAGAGGCTCGCGTGACTTTTTCTCGGAATCTTGAGGCCGGGGATTGGTTACTTGTGGTTTCCGGTGGTGGTGGTGGTGGTCCGCTCCAACGAGGAGTTCACTTGGAGAAAGTTGTACGGATGGAGGCTCAAGTGTCAACAGGTGTCTATGCTCCGCTCACCAAGCAAGGCAATGTGATTGTGGATGGGATTCTTGCATCCTGCTATGCTGTCATCAATGACCAGTCCCTCGCTCACTGGGCCTTCTACCCCGTCCGATTTGTAGTCAACTTCTACGAAGGAATTGGTCATGCATGGAGACACTTTACTCATTTCATATCATTCCGACCCCTTGAGACGTCCTCCCATTACCAGAGCAAGTCCAAGTCCAGTCAGGTGCCAAGGGTGGGTCAGGTTGACGGAAATAGGTTGAGAGAAGAAGGAGAAGTAGTAACTCGCTCGGAACAAGGAGTGCATTGGTATGCCTCATTCCTCTATGCCACTACCAAATATTTCATCCCCTCACATTTACTCTATGAAAGTGAATAATAGTAATAGTAGCCAAATTATTACAATATCTTGTTAATCATAATATACATAAATATTATATTATATTAGATATATATATATAGATATATATATAAATATACATACATTATAAATATTACTATCATTAAATAATGTAAATGTTATTATCCGCTATACAAAGATAATTCCATGTTCAATATAACTCTGTCGCATATGTGTAATTCCTTGTGTTTCTACCCAATAATTTTGTAAAGGAAACAAATAAGCAACAAAATATATTAAAGTACTGTATAAGTTTTAAGCCCTCATGTTTTTATTTCATGTCCAAATTATAAATGCATGATTGATAAAAAAACAGGAACATTTTTGTTGTTGTTGTTGTTGTTGTTGTAAACTGTATAGTATTGGAAATGTACTAGTTATTTCGAATATAATTTTTACGTATAATGTAAACTATAATTTCTACTCTAAGTAACTCCTCTCCTTCAGTAATTATTACGACGTATTCAACCAATTTAACATTAAAATGTACAAATAATTGAGCAAATTAACTTATCTTGTGTACTCACACACACACGTCCGAGCTTCCTTTTTATTGTACACCATTACTCTCACCACAATCACCACTCAACAATTCATACATGATAAACTATATTTCCATATATTCTATACTATAGCTTTCTTATGAAATGGTAAAAATGGCTCCGTTCCCAGATAATACATATTATGTATTACTACTATGTATATGGTAAATTCAGTTGGCAATTCTTAGAAGAAAAAAATATATGAGAAAATATTTATTACAAATCCAACCCTTTGAAATTGGCTGCCATTGGGCGGAGGAAAAACTTTTAATTATATTTTATAAACAGAAATTTTTACGAGTTTACTAGAATAATAGTAAGTGCTAACTTATCCTACTTTTTTAGTGCTTATTATGTACGTACAACAAAGTATTAATTAGCAAAGAGCACCAGATTTTAGTGGAATTGAAAAAAGTTAACATTTTTGAAAAATGATGACAATTTTAATTTAAGAGTTGGACAAATTATTATTTCGTCGGCTAAAGTGCAAAAGGGGCTATATAATACTATTTTTCCCATAACGTTACGAAAATTATGGCCCCTTTTGCACTTTAGCCCACTAGATTGGAATCTTTAGTGGGGAGGGGGTGGGGGGAAGTTTGAAAGGGAGAAATTTTTAATTTGACAAACACACTATTATGTATTTTATATATTTTTCCTCTTATAAATTCCCAAAGTGTAATAATTACATTTAATTGGATCTTTGTTTATTTAGACTAGATTTTTTTCAAAGACGTGTGTCACGTAAAAAACGTGTCATTCCCTTGTTTCCAGTTTTTTTCAGAGTACAATTTTAATGAGTGTATACTTTTAATGACTTTTAAAAGGTAGTTGTTGGAATTGTTTAACCCTTCCAATCCTTACACATTTGCTTCATTTAATGGATAAAAATTAAATTATTATTATTCATTCTCAGAGAATCCATCCTCCTCAAAATTCAATGTTATTTCTCACTCCCTAAAATATCCTTAGATATTTTACCATTTAGAGTTTGAGTGTATAGGAAGAGATGAGCTCCTGTTCAAGGGACACAAATAAGTATGAAATAATGGATCCTGTCAAATTTATTTTCTTTCTCAAGGAGAAAGTTATATGACATAAATTCATAAAGGTTTTTGTTTTACTTTTTCAACCTTTTTTACTTCTCAACTTGAACAAACTCATTCCTAGAACTGAAAATAAGCTTGAGATGTATGTACTTTAACCTAAAAAGAAATATCCTTTTCCCCAGAGAATGAGTATGGTGTTTTAAAGGAACATGGACATGTAAATGCTGGAGAGTGAATTTAGAGGATCGTCACTATTCTATATGATGCTCTTTGTATACGAAGGAAGCAAGCCTTTTGGTAAACATTGGTTGTTCAAATGTGAAAGGACAATTTAAGTACCGCAGACACATGCGTCTCTTTTTCCAGCACCTCATCTCCCCGTCAACCTTCCAACCTTGTACACGGACGGGTATAACCGGGAGAATATAGAGCGGAGGTATAGAGCAGGAAGAAGAAGAAGAAGAAGAAGGAGAAGACAAGAGCGGGGAATAATGTGTAGGGAATTGAAAGTACATATGTACATACATCCTCGGAATAAATGGAAACATTTCAGTCAGAGGATTGCCAAAGCTTCACTCGCTCTTGCCCGGGTCACATCACAAAACTTGATTCTCGGATTGCCTCGTGGGGACAAACATCCTTTCAGCTTTATCAAATAATCTTTTGTAAATCTCATCTCTCTCTCTCTCTCTCTCCAGCTTTCACTTTTCTCCAACATTTTCCCCACTATCCAATCTCATCCAAGCCAGAGAAAAAAAACTGTCAAATTTACATCTACTTTCTAAAAGAATCTACGATTAGTTTTCCGTCAGAGACAAGTGCTTCATCCTCCACTATACTTTCACACCCTTGTGAAAATCAATAGCGTGTGAAGAGTGAGTCAGAGTTGGACATTAAATTTTAGCCAATTTCAACTTTTCAAATTCCATTCGTGTCCTACTAAATATATTATGAAATATTAAATTTCTTTCTCTCGCTCTGTGATTCCCATAAATCTCATTTCTCCCAACCTCACACGGATTCCCAACAACTCCTTCTCTTGTCAAAGGCTCAGGCTCTGAGGGAATCAAAAGTATTTCAAAACTCCAATCGGTAATGATAATTCACATTTCTTTTTAGAAACCAACAGCTTTTACTCTTGTCATATAAAAATTACTTGGCTATACACTGCTGCCCTCCTCATTACAGAATCGGAGAACTGAATTTAATCAACTTTGTCTTGAATACTTATGAATTGTCTCAATGAATTTTCTCCAGAATGCAGAAATTTTTCCCTCTCAATATTAAATTTAAAGAAAATTAAGGGGATAAAACAATCAAAATAGAGTCGCACATTAGCCCTGAAGAAGGTCAATGCTCGTGGCATAGAAAGCTAGACAATTAATAAATGTGATTCATTTAAAAAACCACGTATTCCAATTATTTCAAAAAATCGTAGATACAATAAAAATTCTAAATCTCGAAAATCTCTCTCTCTCAAATTAATTCTCACAGTAGTTGTCAGTTGTGTCTATATACTCGAGCTAAACGAGAGTGTCTCGTCTCTTTTAGCTCGAGTAGAGGCGTAGGTGTCATTCATCTACACTTTTGCCCTTTCATTCAACCCATAATGATAAAATGGGTTACATAAGAAAAATCCTACCTTTTAATATTCCTCCCTATTCATACTCTCGCAATATAATTATCGATGACACTATGGGACGGATCTACGTTGAAATTCTATTACATTTTACAGCCTTTTCCTTCCCTACCTTATAATTATTACGTCAATTATTATTACCTCCTTCAGCTAAAAAATGCTTGGGCTCATCTCCAGATCCCACCATACTATATATAAGCCCTGTGTGTGAACTAGTATTATTGGGAGTCCAGAATGTTCTCTCTCATTGTCATATAAATGACTCATTAAATTACGTCAACTACTATATGTGAGAGTGACAAAAGTAATTTAATCCTTTCATTCCTTTTATGTGGCCCTCGTGACCGTGACAAGAGAAATGATTGATAATGAAGTCATTAGCAGACATTTCTTTCCCCATACACGTGACTTTTGTTTTTAACTAGATGGAATTAATTTGTGGAGGAGAAACAATGTCGTATTTACAAGACACACTTGACTACCTACGACAGCCTCAGTCTCATTCTTTCCATATAACTTATGGGCAAATGGAATTTCCTGGCTGGGTCTAAAAAAAGGTGGGGGGGGAGCTACTTTCAAACTATGGATAATTTTATTATAGATTTAAAGAAGGATAGGACATTAAGACACAAAAAGCATGCATGCATTGAAATGTAGCTCCTACTTTATTCAATATGTGCTAAAAGAACTTTGTTAGAATATAGTTACTTTAAGTTTCATACATACCAAGGCAGGAGCTATATAATTACGTATGTAAAATCATAGGGAACTTTGAAAAAGGAATAATAAAAGTTGGATTTTATAGCTAAGGCATTCAAAGGCTTTTCAAGCCTTAAAATCCCTTTTATTATTACTTTTATTAAAAAATTTTTTCATACTATCATTTGGAAGGCTAAAAGTACATACATATGCCAAAAAGTTCATGCTCTTTTGAATGACACTGAATTATTTTTTTCAAGGGCTTTAGATAGATATTCTTGAGTTACATGAGGAAATCAATTAAAGTTGAGGGTATATAGTAGATTCTCTATATAGTGGCACCCAAGGGATCCCAGAAATTCTGCCACTATAGAGAGATGCCACTATAGCACTCCATGCATTTCCCCTACTAAGATTTAAGGTCACGCCACATCTGAAGGCATCACCGAAAAATTCCACAAAATTCTGTTGATTTACGTCAAAAAGAAACTTGGATTCCGTGTAATTTAGTATTTTTTATCCTTTTTCATCTGAAAATAGTCTAATTTTGGCCAAAAAAGGAGGTAAAAGTGCCTCAAACCCCAAAAATTCTTTAAAATTCTGCCATTATATAGAGATTTATCAAAAAACCCTCCCACTATAGCGTGTACCTTAAACATGGGGAATCTCTGGGGAGGATTTGAGTTTGCCACTGTAGAGGGAATGCCATCTTAGGGGGAACCACTATATAGAGAATCTACTGTATAGGAAATCCCTAAATCCAGAATCTTCTTTCAACTGGGATTTTCCATTTTCCAGTGCAGTGTAGTAAATAGTAGGGAGGGAAATATGAAGGGAAGGAGCAGGAGAGATTGAGGACGTGACAGGGAAATGGTAATGTTGAGAGGCTACGTAAATATGCAAATGTCCTTAAAGAGTCGTCAAGTTTATGGGAAATCTAACATGTAGTTAATTTCATGCATCATACATTACTTATTCTAGTATCAAGTATGTGTGTACAGTTCTTGAGCTCCGCATCCATGTATATTCTACAAGAATTTATATTTATATACTTTTCATTACAGTTTAAACATATGAGTCTAATGTAAAGTTATTGACATCCAAAACAACAGTTGACAACTCACGAGAAGCTCAAGTTCAAAAAAGGCACTAAAGACTTTTGAGGAGCTTCAAATATAGAAAATTTAACAGTCCTCCTATATGGGTAAGTGCATTTATATGTAAATAGAAAAAAAAATACAAAATTTCTCTCTCTTGAGATAAAATGTAGGGGAAAGTTATGAAATGAATTTTTTTTACCTATATGGTGAGGAATATGAGCGCGAGCGGGAAATTCAATTTCCAAAATCTCATCACTTTTTTTCAAATTAAGCCTATATTATTTCCCTCAAGGAAGTCTCCTTCTTTCCATGCATTTAAAAACCCTGACATAACTTGTGTCCAAGGAAAATTTCAAAGAAACTAATGAGAATTTTCTATTGGAATTTCCTACGGGAAATATATATATGGGAATTGAAAATAAACTATTCTCGAGTTATATGTTCCAAGGAAAAATTTCCCAGAGATTCAGAGATTTTTGAATCCAGAAAATTAAATCATAATCATTCCTTTGACTATTTCCATACTAAATAATAAGGACAATTTTTTAAAGCAGAGCTACAATAAGAAGAAAGACTTATGAGATTCCTTTCTACATATTTTATAAGCCAAGAATTTTGTAATAATTTATTATAGGATCTTCATTGGAAAACAAATTCCTTGAAATAATAATCATTCACCTTGGAAGTAAAAGTGTATCTTTGGAATTTACATCTTCGGAATTTACATAAGATTTTCAAGAAGAAAACATTTCTTGTATTTTTTCCCTACTCTTCCGGACATTCCTGGAATAGTAGTAGTATAGGGAGAGAGACAGAAAAGAAATTGCCGGATTTAAAAAAAATATATAATATAGCGAAAAATCATAGCTCAAAACATGTTCATTAAAATGCTCAAATTATTCAAATTAGAACGAACCTACGTTTTTATCCTCGTAATGAGAAAACGTTTCTATGGAATAGCTTTTAGCTCATAAGTATTCAATTTTTTCTTGACTTTTAGCAAGTTTTAAGGATGGATCAATAGAAAAAGGGGATATTATATGGAATTTTATGTAAATTCACATTCAGGCTGGGCTCCCCCATTTTCTCATAAAAGTGACTTTCACATTTTCAAATACACACTACTACTCTCATACCCCATGAACTAGAAAAAAGAGTAATTCGTGGGCTAAAAAAGTACAAAAGGGGCTATAATTTCCATAACGTTATGGGGGGAAACAAAATTATAGCCCATTTTGCACTTTAGACGACGACGGATTGAAAAGCATCTGCTAGAGAGAGAGAGAGATAGAGAGAGAGAGAAAGATGGAAGGGTAGAGCCATACAGTGCAGTGCAAAAGCTTATAGGAAATGTTGTGTAAAAATGAAAAGCAAGCTCTTATCCTGCTTCTTTCTCAAGTAGAAAAATAATATAGAAAATTTCCAAGGTATCTGATTTTGGTCAGTGACATTCGTTACTATATTCACAATATTAAATGTTATGCAAGCTTTTGTTCTAGGGATTCCACAATCTACAGGATTGGTTATCTAAATTTTATTATTTATTTTCCCCACCAAGACTCTTTTCACCCAAACATTTACTCCGCACATATCGTCGGGTAAAGTCCAAATGGCGCTATAATTTTGTTTTTCCCATAACGTTACGAAAATTATAGCACCTTTTGGAATTTACCCGACGATATATTTCCCTTTATTTTATAGTACAGCTCTCAATTTATATGATTGAGATGATTTGGAACGTATATAGCTTTACTATTTGAGTCGAGAGTGGACTGAATGAGAGTCATACAATGGACGTTCTTGGAGAGGTTGGAATGTCGACGTAGTTTTTTTCCCTCTGACTCAGAAGGTGATATTATGAGAGCGACAAAAGCTGTTACTTTCTCCCTCTCTGACTCTCCTCTTTTTCTCTCCTCCCTCCTCTCCGTGCCAATAGATCTTGCCAACTTGTCTTAAATCTTCGATCCTCTTTCGATTTACTAAAAAAAAAAAGGGATTCTTCAAGTTCTATGTAGGCAGGCAATGGGATTTTAGTACATGTAGTGAGTACAGAGCAATCGGAATGGTTCCCAAGGATATATAATGTGCTGAGTTGAGGAAACGAGTCGTAACTAATATGTGGGTTCATGCTCAAGGATATTAAATTCAAAGGAGAAGAAAAAAATCTACGTGAAATTTTACATATACAGAAAATATATGTATATGCAATATAGCTATAGTATAGGGAAAGAAAGCAATTTTTGTAAAAAATTCTGATTTACTATATTCTAGACTTCAACTCTTTTTTTGGCTTGACTCTAAAAAAAAATAAACACATTTCAGCTTGTAAATTCCGGGTAATTTCCCTGACGTGGACATTATCCGGATTTTTTTCCAGTCAGTCAGTATAGTACAACTAGTATAGTAAAATTAGCACAGGCTTTAAATCCATGAGAACCAAATGCCAACAACGGTGTTTACTGAGTTGGACGGACATTTCTAAAATAGCATGTTCTTCCTTGCGTCTCTCTCTCTCTCTCTCTCTCTCTCTCTCTCTCTTGCTCTACAAAGAACTGCCTCTATCGTCAAATTGCCCTTATTTTTTTCTCAATAGCTAATATCTTATACTTTTACTACTACTAAAGATAGATAATCTACAGGCGGAAGAACTCCAAGTATATTTATCTTACGTTACTCAATCCTCCAAAGTTTGCCCTATTACTGGCGGATGTATGTATAAGAATAGCTTTTTACCTTCTTAGAATAAGATTCGTCTAGAATTTCTACCCCTCTCCTAATGCAATATAAATATTTTTCCTACTGAGTCAATTTGTATGTATTACCCGGGATTCTCACCACATTTCTTTCTAAAAGTAAGGGGGAAAAAGCAAGAGAAAATCCAAGACCTACTTCCCTAACTAACTACATCTACATAGTTAAAATTACTTGATGATCCTTCAGGGGATAGGAAATCCTAGGAAAATCTAAAAGTTCAACTTATAATTGACACCGCTTTACTTTACATGACTTTACGCTTTTAGAAAAATAACCCTTTCAAAAATGTCCAACTTTATTTTCCCCAGGTAGGTAGTGGGAAAAGTTTTCTCACTACAAGTTTTTCCTCTCAATATTTCCTAGAATATATGCGTCTCGTTCAAATTTATCTCGTCAATTCAGCACAATATGTAGAAAGTATCAATAGATGAATCATATATATGTACATACTATGATATGAGTAAAGGCTTAAGAGCAAATATCATTTATGCAGACGTCATTTAAAATCATGGTGGATCGTAGTAGTAGAGCGTACAAAGCTCAAAATATGAGATGAGAATTCAAGGTTGAATGTATTTTGAGGTATTCAGGCTAAAATACAATAGTACATTATACAAAATAGTAGAGAAAAAAGAAGCTCGTGTTTAATTTCCCTCTTTTGGTCTGCTCGCAAAAAATAAAGTGAGTTTTGTATATAAAATAGTATTTGCATTAAATACATTTGTGTATAGTTAAGCAGAGATATATACGGTCAGCTCCATTTCTCTCTCTCTCACTCTCTCTCTCTCTTGTATATTTAATGGTGGGCATGGGAACTCTTGGCTGATGGAGCACGTACACAAATCCGTAGATGAGAGTGTGGTTCTTATTATCTCTCAAACAATCAAATCTCATTTTGGGATGAAATTCCTTTACACTCTTGTTTATACAAAAGTCTATGTATATTTTTTCCACTTAGATTATATCATGTTAAAAGTTACAATATATTCTACTCCTATAGTATTTACTATATGCAAGGGAATGTTTAAACATTCTACTTCAACTGGTTTGTGCAAATCAAGCTCTCTCTCTCTCTCTCTCTCTCTCGCCAGTACAGCAATTTCTTCCCCTCAAACTACAATCAACTAAATAAATACAGAGCCATTGATTTTGTAAACGTTGATCTTTCCAGTTCTTTACCTCCAGACTCTCATCCTATACATAGTTTCATATACTGACCATAAGAAAATTTATTTGCACATATACGAATATTCGTACATTGTGGTGAATAAGTTTCACCTCACTTCTATAAAAAAAAAGAGCCTATGTGAGCATTTCTGTCTCAATGTGTTTGTGTATCTTAGCTCTCTCTCTCTCTCTCTCTCTCTCCACCAACTGCACCCTAAGAATTGCCAGTTGGGATTGTTTACATAAAATACAATAATAGACCACGTACATGTGTTTAGTATAAAAGATCTACGAAGTAAAATATTACACACAGACAGCTCTTTCCCTGGAATCTTGTACATAGAAATGTTCGTGGGAATAGGAAAGGAAAATCCACATGTGTATTTGCCACTGGACCATTTCTAGCTTAAGCTTTAGACCTGGCTTGGTAATCAATGTGGTGGATTGGGGAGGAATAAATTGAATAATCCTATTGCATTCCATCCAGTCAAATCAAAAGAGATAACGGTCAGTAAAAGTTACAGATGATTCTCAAGGGGGGAAAATCTTCTGCTCGATGAGAAGAAGAAGAAGAAGAAACAAAAATAAAAAAAAGATTTTATTTACTTTTTCCCCTGAGGAAAATATCTGTATCCAATGTATGACAGGATTTTATTTTATCTTGAGACTTGAGAAAGAGAGAGAGAGAGAGAGGAAAATTGTCAATCACTGGAAAAGAAAGCAATCCAAACCCCTCCATTTCTCCCTTTCACCGGGTAACAATAGTTTTTTCTCCTCTCATGGCAAAGAATAAAATTGAAAAGGAGAGGAGAAATTGAGCCATGGGACATGAATTTGACGGAGGAGGAAGAAGAGAAAAACGGAGCTGAGGAACTTGGCGCTTATATGAAAAAAAAAATATATTGGGAAAAAATGTTATTCAATGAGAGAGTGTTCCGGGGAAAGTACCAAAAAATTCCCTATACTATAGGAAATTCCTGGAAATTGCTAGATATATAGAAAAAACTATGGAGCTTAACACACCTGTCGAAGCCACAATTCAATTGGCTTTTGTACATTTACACGAGTGAAGGAAGAAATACATTGGATAGGAGTAGTACAAATATGTAAGGCCTATAACCTAATGCGATCCCATGGTTTCCTATATTATCAAAGTTCCCATAACAAGTCCTTCACTTATTTCCACTTACTTCAATAGCTCTTCCCATATTTGAAGGAGCTCTATATATACTACAATACACTCTGTACATAAGCCATCCGGAACTCAATATTTCCATCATTCTGTCTATATTCATGTCGTCTCAGTTTTCTCCCTATTCTTACATATAAGAACGACTGCATTAACTCTAATGGCAGATTGACAGACTGAATTTGAGACTGTGATAATATTTTATTTTCATTCCTCAAGGATTTTTATATACTCGAGGATTTTCCTCCAAATTACATTGCATGGGGAAATGCAAATCTACTCATTTTTTTATAGACTTTTAGTAGTTATAGAGGGAAAAGCTTTTCCTCACTTTATCTTTCTTACCTTTACGTAATCTATACAATGATATCACCACTATATATTATTATCATGTAGCTAAATTGCTTATTCTTAGTTATAGTATAAATCCGAGTAAAGAGCCGAATCTTGTTCATTAATTTGGTGCAGCCGACTTGAATTGATTATTTATTGTGGTATACATTTTAATGGAGAAATCCATGGGATAATTCTCTCCGGGCCTCTGAATTTCTAAAGGAGAAATGTATGTGCTCGTATTGTTCTTCCATTATATATTAATAATTATTGTCTGATTTGTTGGATAATGGCAAAAGCCGGGACAAAATTCCAAAATAAGTTTCAACTCTGTGGGAGTAGCAGAGTATGTACTCTGGGTATTTTCAAGGCGAGGGATGGATTTTAATTTCCCTGGAGCTCCCATGCAGGATAGCTCCATATAATAGGGAAGACTCGTTATATGTAGTTGTATTTTCCTAAAAAAATTGGTCATATTAGTTTTTTTTATATAACTCGCCTATTTGTCATTGAGATGAGGATTCTCTTCAGGAATGTTCTTATATAGGTATTGAGAATTCATATAATTTAGGTATTTGGAGTGATTCTGAGAGTGCTTTTTAATCAGCACAATTAATTATGAGCATTAAACTGCCATTTTAGAGTGGAATCTCTCCCCATATGTATGTATTTAAACTTGGTGGATTAGTAATGGGTTTTTATCAAATTTCCCTATGGAAAGAAAATACTATCATAATTAGAGTTTATAAATCTGCCCGTACCTCATTTTTCCTTTAATGCATCACTTCCAAGACTTCCAAAGGGTTAGACGAGCCAAAAGGTTCTACTTGAAGGTATGAAATTTTAAGAATAGGGCTTAAATACATGGTCGTACATACTACAATTATGAATGTTTGTAGGGATTGAGCAGACGGGGGGGGGGGAACTTAAGACATGGGTAAATTATATCATGCATCAAGAACTTGACATTTTTAAACCGGCCCAAGTGAACTTCACCTTATAGTTTGAGTGGGACAAAGCGTCGGATCTCTTGTTCTCTTAAAATCTGCGGATAAATGCAATTTCCTCGAGAAGCAGTTCAAAATGAGGGCAGAACTTTTGTTCGTCATGGGAAACACGAGACTTCCATGGAAGCATGAGGTTTGTGCGCTTATGAGTTACGTACGCTTCTCCCGCATGCATTAAGTGCAAACAAAGACGGTGTCTATAAACCAATTAGGGAACATATATTTCCCGCCGACGTCAATCCATGTGGGTGGAAATCTCATCAAATCCCATTTTGCTTCATTTTTATTTCCTTTTTCAATCCTGGATGTCTTGGTTGAGGTAAGGGAATACGCAAAATCCTTACTTAATTTGACAATTGAGGAGCTTCCATGTGATTTCCTCTACTCAACAACTATTCCCAGTTATTTTTGTCCAGAGCTGCCACAGAGCTGTACAGAGCTGCTTGAAAAGGTCGGATTGGATCTGGATTCATAGGGTTTTTTTAGTAAGGGTTCGGATGTGGGGGAGAGGGCGTGCCTTTCAATCCGAACTTGAAAATCTCCAAAATTTCAAGTTGGAGATGGAGTCAAGCCACTATAATCGATATCCAGATTTATGCAGACTAAGCTACTTTCCAAGAATTTCCTCTTGAAAATATCGGAGAGAACTGATTAAATTACAAAATAAGCTTTTTATGCACATTTATTAAAAAAAGTGGGGTTTATACTCCAATTCATACCCGAAGGTCTAACAGAGCTGTCAACCATCTTAAGCCTTTATTCAAGTCAGTTACAAAGTTTCAATGGTTAACCCTATCTATGAGGTATCCTCGCACAAGCTGTCAAAGGTCTGAGCAGTCAGGGGAAAAACCCAGTGGGAAAAAACCCCTTTCCTTGAGCCAAATTACGTACCACCCCCGGGATTCGAACCCGAGTAAGACTCAGACGACCTTCGAGTAAACCCGAGTCCATTGCCGCTACGCTAATGGAGCTTGTCTAATGTATAGCTAATAATTATAACATTGACGGCAGTGGAGTGTTCCCATATTACCTATTACCATTTCCATATCAGTGTCCTGCATTTACATGAAACTTGGACCGATGTTATCCGTCATCAATGTGACTCTTTAGACTTTGTAATTTTTTCTAATGGAATTTCAAATAACTTCCCCGTTAGTACAAGGGGTTATTTTTTCGTGAGTAAACCAAATAATGACAATGGAAATTTGCTACAACATCAAATTATCGGAGGAAAACATTTCTTCAAGTTATTTCTTTTGCCAAGTAATAATGAGGAAGCATTTGACCACATCTCGTCCCTCAGATTAAGAAAAAGCTTGAAATTAGGAGAGAGTAATCTAATTTTATATACCATGTATTCCAATATCATATCACATGCGCTCAAAACTACTATAGTTATTATTGATGCTGTGTATTGTCGATACTATGAATCAAAACATGGAATGAGATGTGACTTGCGACTCCTTTTTATAAATAGTCGTGGTGAGTGAAAGAACTAAACAGTAAAACATTTATAACCAGAGCGCGTACAACGCCTCAGCCTCGCTGGTTAAATAACAAAAAAAAACTAAAGGGTTTTAGCTCTTTGTTACAACACACGGATTAGGATCGAGGGTTCACTGTGGTGTCGAATTTTGGGCCTATTCATTACATTCCGAACATCACAAGCAAGTCAGCCACTTGAAAAATGACAAATTCGACGAATTCCAGCGTAGAAAAGGGCCCAATCCCATAAAATGATCCCATTTGCACTTCCATGTGCCTCACTGAATCCAGAATTCTCCCCAAATATTTCCTTTCAACCACCGTAAGTTTCTGAGCCTCAGCTATAAAGACTATCCTGAAAGCTTTCATAGCCCCTGGGATCATCGTTGCTCTTGCTGTAACAACGGGAAAGATACTGGCCATTATGATGAATAAACCACCGTAAATGAGGCCCAGGAGGAGTTCAGCTTTCCCCATCATCCTCACAGTAAAGAAGCCCAATACAATGGACAAGAACAGAAATGCTTGCTTTGACAGGAACAATGGTATCTTTGCGACTCCGTTAAAATACGCCATGAATATTTGAAGCTCCCGAATGCACCTACACCCATTCAGGACCCATTCTCAGCACAATTACTAAACATACGGACATCCAGCTCCCGACCAAGAGAAATTCCAGGATTGCACAAGCAATGAAACTGACCATGTCCATTGCATTCCCTTGTTTCGGGACATTGTAGTAAACAAAATTAAATCCATTTGGTTGAGCAAAGAATAGTCCCAAGTGCAAGAACGGAGGAAACACGAAGATTGCCCAGAGAAATACCAAAATCCCATCTAGGACTTGGTAGCTCATCACGCCTTTTCGCTCAACTGCATCTACGATTTTAATAACACAGTTTTGGAAAAATATCATATTGGGGGTTTAGAAAGGCTAATTTTTGAAGCTCCTTACCAGGCAAAAGTTCCATGGCAAAGTTGAACAATGCCGTGCAGGGAACCTTTTCAGATGATGCCACTGTAAACCAACAGATGTACTGGGCCAAGGCGGATGTTCCAAGGCATACAATGGGACAAGGAAGATGGTCCAGTTTTCCTTCGTCCTGGTCATTTCTAGTCAAAAACTCAGCGAATCGGAATAAAGACAGGGCCAAATGGAGGAAGCATAGAGCTCGGATTGCATATTTCACGAGAAGCTGCTTCATTGAAGTGGACCATGACGTTATACCTGAAAATGGCTCTATCTTTACTGGCATCATTCCCAGTTTTGAAAGAGCTGCAGCACATTTGTAATTCCATTGCAAATCTTTTTTTGTGATTATGTTCAGGCACCTCGTTGATTTTAAAATCAATAGGTGAGATGTCTCGCTCCCAACCTTACTGTGAGTTTCTTGCCATTCCTGAGGATGCTTTGGGTGCTCCATTTCCACGTGAGCTCCTTGTGTTTGCGTTATCAAAGACAGACTGTATGGATCAGGGAAAGCTCGGTTTGTTTTCACAGCTCAGTTTGTTTTCAGTGCGCAAAGAAAAGTCAGCTCTTGGAGGAACAAGTATTGATTATTGAGCCCATGCAACTCTACTTTTGTCAGCTTAAATAAACTGGACACATTATGGTAATTTTGAAGATTTAGGTACTTTTACAATTCTCAAGCAATGAGACAACAAAATAGCATAGCTGAGTTGGAGAAGGGAAATCCCTGTTTTTTCGTATTGCGAATTATTTGGGTTTCAAGTTAAATAAAATAATTGTATGGTCGGTGGAAAAATTAAAGTACGTATCTTATTTTAATAATATTTAATTTCATTGTAATTCCTGGGTATAGTCGTATAAAATAGGTCATGACAGACTTAAGATATGACACTTTCTTTCCTATAATTTCCATCTAATTACCTATCAAGACGCAGAAAAGGGAATCAAAATGACTGTAAACGGCTTCTTTGACAATTATTACCGATAAAATCAACTTTTAACTGGATTACATGACACAATTCTAGAAACAAACTGTTTCCACTTTGAGGATGATTTTTGGG
>JAQFXU010000938.1:0-37360 GCA_034693705.1 Spatulosminthurus flaviceps
AATTTTGGTTTATAAGTTCTATAAGTGCTATAAGTTTTATACGGGACATACGGAAAAATTTGCGCAAACTGCCTATTAACATCAGTCCGACGTGCGTAGAGGAAAGTAGGCCATGGTTAGTGACATTTTCCAAATATGTATTGTTGGGATGTGTGATAGCTATTTCTACTTTATACGGCGTAATAAATATGCATTTAAAAAGTTTTATAAACTATATTTTTATTTTTATTAGAATATTGTAAGGATGGCCTGTATCTGTATTGCTGATCCAATATTGTAGACAAATAATTATTAGAAAAGTAAGAAAAATTAGCATGTAAGAGTATCTTAAATTAAAATGTGCCAAGTATCTTTCTCTGAAAAAGCGGATGTATGATAACCAGAAAGAGAGCATGTCTGACGTCTGGCAGCTTTTCCCCGGGAGGTAAGCATGGACGCTGACATGATTTTGAATCCACTGCTATTAGAAACTTTCGTAGCAATGCTTACTAAACATCAAGTAATAAAATGTAGTATGTTAAGTATGTGGACATGAGTTTAAGAATACCTTTTAGATGAATGCTATGCTATTGAATACCTTGCTGCGTTACAGCCTGTAACTGTATTGTTATACACGAAAAAATGCGAATATGCCAAAGATGCTGCTGAAGCATAGGTGTCTTTATCATGTAGAACCGTTAATAAGATCATAGCCTGTCTTCTCGGCAACAAATGCAATTTTATTGAAAGTTGGAAAAAATTAATTGCCATCTTCCAATTTTGAAACTACCTTTGATAAAGTCATGGATGTTATGATGAGTGCAATGCTTGACTCCGAAACCTGTGCAAGGCTATCCACGCGCCTGTGCCTGAAAGCTCGAATATTGTCGAAACGCTTGACCACCAGTCTGTCATCAGATAAATGACTCGACTCTTACATCTTTATTAGACTTACAACGGAGAAGAAATTATCGATTGCAAATCTCATTTCCATGGACCAAAGTCTCGGGTCGTGCTATACTTTCACCTTGGTTTGGTCCATACAGTACTTGTAGGTCTGTCAATCATGCAATTTCACTTCCTTCATCGTACAAATTGCACTGTGCAACTTCCTGTAGTGTAGTTATATAGATTTTAACAGGAAAACAACAATTTAAGACAGATGTGGGCCATGAGTATGCAAATGATTCCATGTTCCGCTTTAGAATCTTAAAAATTGAACGCCTTGTTAAGATATAAGATAACCGCTGCTGTAGAAGTTTTCTCCTTTCACTTTGATTGTTTTCTGTCCGCATAATTTGTACGGTAATGGTAATACTGCATTTTAGGATAGTATTGCAAATTATTCTTAAACAAAATTATTTACCTATGCGTATACTGGTATGAATAATGAATTTTATGAATATATGATGTATTACCCTTGTAACATCCTCAGTAATGCTCACAATCAGTATGAATATAAATGGATCAAATTTCAGGGCCTACAGCGCGTTAAATGTTTCTATCGTGTCAAGTGTCAATGTCAGAATCACGATGTTATGGTAAAATTGTCTTGTTTTCAGAAAACCAAGCTGCATCAATACAAAATGCACGTGCAAGTTTTTTGCTGGCAAACTTTTATTTCACAAGTTGGGAACAAATGCAAGCGTAGGGTAGCTTGATCTCTATATAATGTGCAAAACACATCGTAAAATACAAGTAGACGTATATTTCCTACAGCAGGTCTTTTATATTTTTGTAATTGTATCACAACGTCATAACCTCTCTCAATAGTAGTTACTTTCACTCTTCTTGAATTTCAATCAAAGTCATAGAAAAGTCTGAAGTGCAAGTTTCGCAGACTCGGGTGCATATGAACGATGTTGCAATTTGCAATATCATTTAAAATCGTGTTTCAGTCAGTGACACTGACTGAAACACGATTTTAAATGTGTAGTAGAGACCAGAATAAAGATCCATAATAAACATTTTCATTTTTTGACCTTCGAGCTACAAACACCGATAAGCCCACGAATGCTTTATTTTTTCTCTTCCTAAAATAACTGTATCCTCACAATGCAATGTCACTGCCAACTGTCATACAGTGCCTTCTTCCGAGTTTAATTTCCACTGGCGGTGGTAATATGCATAAAAAATCTATTTAGTCCACGGCAATAATCAACTACTCAAACGAACAGGTAGGTTACGCGCATATTATTATAACCAATAATATTTCTGCAATCAGTTGCGGACGATTTAATAATATGCTAATGGCCCGACCCAATGATTGGATTTCTTTGTCATATCTCACTTTCACTTTTATTCACTACATTGTAATAAGTTACCCTAATGTTTGAAGGGTAATCTACAAACCCTAAAAACTCCAGTTCATAGCTTTCCTAATAATTATTGTGCTTTTAGGGAATTGCCATTATTCTATAACTTGTAACCCTGATTTGCATGGGTTTGTATATAATTTAATTTGTAATCGAACTGAAACGATAATTTTTGCGGAATACACCTCCTATGCCCCAAAAATTCTCTGTAATGAAATAAAATAATACATCGCATCAAACCACGCAGTACACGTAAGTTTAGTCAGGAATTGTAACAACGTAGCCACAGGCAACACTAATTTTCTCACAAATTCATGTTATGACAACAATCCTTCGTAAGTAACAAGAGCAGAAGCAAAAATGTGGCTACTGCATACTTTATTACCTCGTCCATATTCCGCATAATGTACATACCTACGACATTTACTTTAACCTTCGTCACGACTCTCAAGTATGTACAAAATGATAGGGCAACCGATTCTGTGTCGTTGGACTGCTTCGTCAGCCTCTGTAATAGATATACACGACCTGTTGAAGCCACGTGAAAGCTTAACTCTATTGTACTAATTCCCATCTCCTACCTCCGGTTTGCTTCACATTATCACATCCCATATCAACAATGGCTGCCCCATCAAATAAATACTCACCCGAATGCGTTTGACTTTGACTGCATACGGAGTCGAAAGTTCGGCATTTACAACTATTACAAGACACGACTAAAAGTGTCGTTTACGAAATAAAAACCTCTACGGTGTTTATAGGGTAAGGAAATGACAGGTGCGGTAGGAGAGGATGATGCGATTTAGTCAATGATTATTGAATGGTCCTGAAAAGAGACCGTCGCTTTTTACTTTAATCGGGGACTGCATGTCATGTGGCTTGTTTTTGGAGCAATGGAGCTTTATTCTGGGCCAAGCCGAATTCCAGCAGCAGTCGTCCTCAATGCCTGGCACATCTGCTGGGATTTTGTTGGTAATGTGTACAGTAAACGTGAGAAAAGACGAAAAAGGAAGGAGACGAGAGAGAGCCCATGGAAAAGGACGGAGTGTATACGACCAAGTTGTCTTCAATCTCACTACGATTCGTCGTCTATGCTGGTAGCTCTCTGGTTTTAGCTCTATAAGTTTTTGGGGAGCCCAAAAAGCACAAGCCACCGACAACGTATATACGTCTGAAAATACAAGTAAAAAGGAACGAGAGTGGAGTTTAGAAGAGCCAGGCAGGCAGGGCATCAGAAGGCAGGCAGACAAAGGCAGGCAGCAGTTTGGTTTTGGGAAACGACATCCAAATCCAACCTGACTGACGCGCCTCGTCAGACAGACTCAGCTCCTTTGATTATATATACTCGTTTTGTCCCTCTATTTGGTCGTCATCGTGTCCGCCATTGGCACCTCTCTCCAAGCAAAATTTGTCATTGCATGGGATTCTTGTGGATGGAAAACGGAAAGTTTTCACATAATACCATAAAATCAGTTGTTCCATAATAATTATTCAACACACACCTCCTACTGCTCCTCAACTTCCTCGTCACTATAGTTAATTTTAACTGTGCGTATTCCAAGAAGAGACTTGTATTTGTGGAAGTATCGGAGATTCATGTTATTAATTCAATTAAATCATTATTATTATCAGAGAAGTACGAAACGAGAGTGCACGAACAATAATAATTATTACTATTTACACAGATAATTAGCCTTTCAAGTAAGTCAAGGTCAATTTTCTCCTTATTTTTACTCTAAAATCCGGACATTAATGTACATGAGAAATCATCCTTTAATGGTATTGAAAGTATATGGAGATCTCAGGGTTGTTGAGGTGCATGGTTCCTCGTTAGGCATACTAAAGGATTGAATTTTTCGGGAGTCTTAAGTAACTATATTTATAGTAAAATAGTGGAGTTGTATTGAAGTGCGATTGTGAAAAGATTTGGGAATGTTTGCAGTTTCTTGCCACTGATAGGATATGTGTAGATCTGTAGGCTAGATGATGTTGGTAGAAGTATCATGTTTTTATTTAAAAGTGTACTTAAACAATACATGTGCTTGTGAGTTCCTTCATTCCTTCACATTGTGTACATATACTTTGGTAGGTTGAGCATTTATTAGTAAAAGTGTGTGTAATGTGTAGATATATCTACGTACTTGATATAATATGCAAGAGTTTTTTTTAGTGCTCTGTGATGTTTCCTCGTGAATCTCAATGAACGTTGAGTGTGTTCGTATACATAATGAAAGTGTAAACCGCTTGTGTTTTGTGTGTAATAGGAAATATTTAAAATGTGCTGTGTTGTTGGACCTTTTGATGTTACGGTTGTACTGAGGTTTTTTCAATTGAGGATTTTGTATTGATGATTTTATTGAGTTTTGGGAGATTTTATAAGACAGATCGATAAGGTTGAAGATGTTTTAAGGTTTGTTTGTTGAGAGAATGAAATATTGTACTTTTGATGTTGAAGGAATTTGAGGGTGATTTCAAACTTTCAAAGTGCGGGTCATTTGACATATAGACATTTGAGTGTTTGTGTATATTGCGACGCACAATATTAATCTTGAGGTTTTGTATTCTACTGTATCCAGTGTTAAGTTAATAATGCTGTAAGGTTGGTATATGGTATTTAAGTTTGGTTGATAAGTAGTTACGTTGCGTTGGTGGCAACTTACTGTACTGTAATTATGTTAGGTTTGTTAGGAAGTTAGTGAATAGTCTGAATACAGTGATCAGGATCAATTTTTCGAATGCGAAGGTTGTTAAATTAGTAACGTCATGGAGTGATTTCGAGTGCAAGGTACGGTGCAGATTATGGTACTTGAAAATTAGTTGTGTATAGGCGGGTGGAAGTTAAGCGGACTCGATTGAGGTCGCTACAACAATATGTTTCTTGGAGTGTGTGAATTTGATGTACATGATTTCTTTTTTCTTTCCTAAGTATATGTTGATTTATAACTTCGTTTTGTCGTTTTGATGATTACTAGGGTAAAACTTGACAAGATGAATGCTCAAGCGGATCATTTCAACATCCGATGGAATAATTATACCACGGTTCTCCAGTCAGTTTTCAGAAAACTCCTGGATGGTGAGCAGTTTGTGGATGTCACTCTTGCTTGCGAAGGCAAGAGCATAAAGTGTCACCGAGTGGTACTCTCAGCATGCTCAGTTTACTTTGAAAAACTCCTGACTGACAATTCTTATCCTCACCTGGTTATTTACATTAAAGACATGAAATACTGGGAGCTTCAAGCTCTCGTCACGTTTATGTACAACGGAGAAGTTAGTGTAAATCAGAATAAATTAGCAAGCTTAGTGAAAGCTGCTGAATCATTAAAAATTAAAGGTTTGGCACCCGATTCGTCATTTCAAGACGATATCAGTGAGAAAATTGATGAAGACGATATTGAAGAGTATCACATTGGCACCAAACATGGTAATGATAGTAATTCTAAAGAGGAAAAGCAGTCCCTTCTTCGTTATCCATCTCCAACGAAACAGCTAAAGCGTAAAGTAATGACAGCTCCACCAAAATTGGTGAAAATGCAGAAAATAGAAAGGCAAACAAATGGTGGGTTTGGAATAAATCTGAAGCAAGAAAGTCATCCGCCTTCTGATGAAGATGAATCTTTTCCGCATGAAACAGCAGAGTCTTCCGAAGTAGGAATTAAAGATGAAGAAGCGGAGGACGATATGGAGGTATTGAAAACGGTTGCAATTTTCGTGAAAACATTGAAATAGTCGCTGTTCTTGTAAATTCAGGCAGTTTCCAATTGAAAATCTGTCGTTGTTAATTCATATACATGTCTAATTGGAAATATAAGTATGAGTTAAGTAATTTCGAAACCAATTTTCACTTCTAGAGCTTAGAAGTCAGTTTGAATCCGATTGACGATGGATCTGGCGATGGACATTCATCTCCTTCCGATGTACGTAACCATGGGTTTTCTTACTGTATATATGTTCATTCTTGTTAAGATTTGAATGTACCAATTTAATTTTTTGTGCAGGTCGAGGAATCTCAAGTCGCCACTACAGGTAATTCAGCAAGTAGATTCGCTAGTTTTTTCGAAATTGTCATGGTGTTTACGAACCTGAGTCGATACTTTACTTACTCACGCTGGCATGAAGAGTGCAAAGTTGTGACTAATCCTCTACCTCCGTTTGTTCATTGCCGAAAGGCAATTAATTAGAAAAGTTCCGTTACTAACAATCGATAGTGGTAGGGCCATCTTGCTTATAAACGACTGTCATTCCAGAATCTGACTTAAATACGCTCAAAATTTCTGGTTCAACCACTTTAAAAGGCTTTAATGGGATCGATTTTGCGACTAACGATTTCTGATTTACTTTAGCTGATTACTCTACGGTAGTGTTTTGTATTTGCCATTTGCTTTTTTGTCGTAACGACGCTTTTTTGATATTCGGGTTAATATACAAAGTAGTGAATATTAATGCAAACTAATAAACTTATCGGATAAATCATCTATTACTATTGAGCCTGTATTGGTAAAGGGAGTCGAAATGTTTGAGTGCGAAAAGTATTTTCTGAACCAGTGCTATTCTGCGTTCTTAAATGTGAAAGTACTGAAGCAGTTCACACCACCCTTATAGTTTTCTGAATTGTATATAGTTACGTGGGAAGGGCTGCATCTTAATGAGCATTTAGATTTGATTGCCATGAATAAAGCAGGTTGAATTGGACTTTGTCCTTATTCGTTATTAAAAAGTATACCTATTCGGAGGGATTGTTGCCAGTGTGAAAAAGTGATAACGACTTCAAGTTCTACAAATTCTGGCTCATAAGAAAATTCCATTTCGAATTGGACATGTGGGTTCCAGGAGGAATACGATCTCGTTTTGCTTACAAGTACGGAAAGGAAATCCGTGACTCAGCTCTGGCAGCCCTAAGTTCCGGCATGTCTCTGCGGCAGTGTTCCGAAGCTTTTGGTATTCCAAGAAAAACATTGTCGAAATGGAAGAATCGAGCTCCTTCTGTCACTCTCGAAGAAAACGGTAATTTTTGTAGCTATTTTTATCCAATATTGTGATGCATAATACGTAAGACTAATTTCTTTCCTTTTCTTTAAAGCAGCAGAAACTGAAGAAGATGGAAATCCTGCTACAACGAGACGTCCATCTGCTGTTGGTGCTCCGTCAGGAGCTGCTCAGGATGGGGGTGATAGGGCCGAAAGGCTCCAGAAGGCTATGGAATTAGCTGTGTCTGGGGTAACAGTTCGACAAGCTGCAGCTCACTTTGATATTCCCAGGACAACTTTATGTGCTTACATGAAGCGTCGGGGAGTGGCTCCTAAGCGAAATTTTCTGCCATCTTCTACGCCAACAAGGAAAATCGGTGGTGGTAGCGGAGGGTCAGGAAAAGCAGCTCAAACTCTTAGTATATCACAGTTTGAAGACTTTCCATTTTTGGGCATCTCAGAAATGATGGATGAAATGGGCCAAGGATCTTACAGTGGGGAAGATCAAAAATAGCATTAGCATTTGTGAAAATGCTTTTGCACTCTTTCGTTATTACCAACTCTTTATACTGTTATATTGTTCTCAGTTACGAAATTCAGTAATTAAGTATGTTTACCCATTAGAACAATTCGGCGTTATTAGTACACACATTGCGATTAAAATTTTATTAGGCTCTATTTGACGAGGACCGAGTTACATGTTGTATCTCTAAATCTATGGTGACTAGTCAGGTTGGAACCTTGTTTTCTGCATGTTCTTTGCTCTGGGTGACTAACATTTAACCCGTTTTCCAAATTAATAACCAACTATAATTGTTTAAGCTAACTACTATGTAATCTAGAATTCTTACCTCGTAGTTTGCTGGCCCATTATGATTAACAACTTTGGGCGTTATTTCTTATTAGTTTCGAAAGCTTCCAACATGATTACTGCGGACCACGAGAAAAGCTTGCCAACTCCAACAAGCATGACATTGACTCTCCCTGTGAAAACTTTCGGTACTGGTGTAGTGGGGAATGGTGGTGGGGCTTCTTCCGTATCTGATTCAGAATCGAAAGGTATTATTCTCCCTCCTGGTGTACATCCGAAAAAAATTCGTGTTATCCGTAAGCATCGTGTTGAGATTTTATCGCAAGCAGCAATGTGTATCCTCAAAGGAATGACATTTCAACACGTTTCTGAAGTGTACGACGTCCCCAAAACGACACTCCGAGACTACATGGTTCGTAAAAACCTATTGTTAAGGGGTCCTCCTAAGAAAACTCCATCTGCCAACTTGGACGCTGATAATGGTACCACAACAGACTCATTTGAACCAGACTGAAATTCTGCAAAGAGCATTTTAATCTAATCATATTACGAGGAAATTGTTTATTTATTCTTAGTCAGTACCTTTTTTTTGCCAGTCATCAAGCGTTATAATGAAAGAAATTATCTTTCTTAGTGTCTGTGAGCAGTA
The DNA here is from genome assembly GCA_034693705.1 of Spatulosminthurus flaviceps. Lineage (NCBI taxonomy): Eukaryota > Metazoa > Arthropoda > Collembola > Symphypleona > Sminthuridae > Spatulosminthurus > Spatulosminthurus flaviceps. Next base: position 8,719 of record JAQFXU010000938.1, read on the forward strand.
CTTAACAATTACTTCTTTGAAATTAAATTAGAAAACTTCCCTTTCCTTGTTACTCTGTAGTTTGGTTGATAGTATTCTCCAACTCATTTTGAAAAGCCCACCAACGATGTATTTATTTTTAGCCATGTTATTAAATGTTAATCTTCCTCGCTTTCAAAATATTACCTGTAAAAGTAGCCAAAATAATGAGATTATTCTTTCCATTTTAATACTTCTTATATCTAATTTTTGATTTTACATGGTTGTATACACTGAAGAAGACTCACTATTTTGTAGTGTTTTTGATGTTTGTAATTGTCGAAGTCATTAAGTTCGCAAGTGAAACAAATAGCCACTTGTAGCTAGGTAAATGGATGATATAGTATTAGCGGACAGGAATAAGATGTCGTTCTTTAAGATACAAAAGTCAATTTATTTAGCCCTTTTACTGCGTCTTCGTGTTAGTCTAATTTAAAAATAGTTCAAGTTTCGAAATTTATCTGTAGATATTTTTTTAGTTATTATGTCGCTTTGCCGAAAACTCAGATTTTTATGATTGGGCAATCCAAATCAATTGCTTGTGTAAACACATGGACTTAAGCCGAATGATTTTGCGGGTTTAAACGTAAGTTCTTGTAGAAATAATACTATGTTTCCTACTTAGCCTCCTGACTAAGTCATACATTTGAGAATTTTGAACTGATACTTTTAAAATTCTTCGGTTTGTTACCTTTAAAGTGATCTTAATTAAAAAGAAAGTTTCATTACTTTGTGTACAGAATGCGTTGTACATCGTCCTATTATCTTGCATGAGAAATGGAAATAGCATTTTATTAGATGTCAAAGTCGTAAATCATGATAGAGATAAAAAACTGTAAATCAGTAGTTATATATTGCTAGCAGCAGCGTTAGTAGAAATGATTTTTACTAATTCATCGATTAAACCTTGAACATACCTGTCAAAACTTACTGTATACCGTAACTTGTTGACGTTATTACATTGAATAAAATAATTAATGTAAAATAAAGCATCACTTTGAGTGAGTACAGTTTGATTAGAATACTTCTGTTCTGTATTGTATACTTATAGGGATTTACAATGAGGCTCCTCAAAACTTTGTGGTAACCAATGATCTACCTATGAAAAACTACTTTTAAAGTACTACTCATGAAGTGCTGATGTAGTTTCATAGTATTATAAGTTTGCCAAAACCTGAGTTTTCCAACTGTGTGTTTATATACATGTAATCCATACTCATTTACTGTTACTACTATGTACGCGTTGACAACAACGTGTGGACGAAAGTAATTATTATTGTGTCCAGAGATATTAAAGTACACTTTGTTAAAAAAGAAATTGTCTAACAGGAAAATAAACAAGTTGTCTTTAGATGAACTACGAAGAAAAGCCAAATATAAATAGTTTCCAAGTTTCTTAAAATTCGTATTGATTGAGTACTGGCATCTAAGAATGAGAATCCACGAAGTTTTTAAGCTTTATATGGCTAAATAAATAACTTGCCCATCTTTTGGTTGGGGTGTATCATACCTAAGTATTGTTAATTGGTCGAGTCTTGATCTTGATTCAATCGTACCACCGTTTGCTTGCAGTTCTGCGCATGAGCAGCAACTGCCGATAGAGCGCGACCGCAGGCCATGTTGTAGGTTTTGCTATATGTGGCTGGGGAGGTCTAGTATTTTTATATATCCAGATTTTAAATAAATTACCTGGATCGGCCTTCGTTTTCCCAACTGTGTTTCCCAACTTTCGTTACTGTGCTCTTGCATGCATCGAGATAGGTCTGCCTGTGCCAAAAATATTGGCTCTAATAAAGAATATTAATGCCGCTATAATCATTATGGCGCAGAGACTATAAAATTAAGAAAAAAACCAAGAATAAACTAACGGCTCCATCTACAGATTGCTTAAAATCAGTAAAACCTGGCTGGTTTAAAAAATAACTGACTGGTCAACTCGGCCTTCTTAAGTGGATCTAACAGTACTAGATAAATCTTATTAATCTCTCTAAATAAAAATTATTTCAAACAGTCAAAAATGCAATGCATATCGCTCTCGCTTTTGCTTTTAGAGGTATTTACAACTATTTTATAGGGAAATCAATTCTGGAATACGTCGAGGATGACAAAGAGACGAAGTTTTTTATCGCCGCTTCGACATAGGGATTATAGGGAAGTAGGTATAAGTTTAGACTGATTGGCTTGGCAAAGTTTAAGTTCCTGAAAATTCATGAAGGAAACGCTGTTTTGGAGTTAGACGTGAAACTGATTACGTGATCAGTATAAGCGTATGAAAAATTCTTGCGGCCAAGCTTGTGTTTTTCCCGAAATATGTACGGTTTAAGTATACTAAACTTGCCTTTTGTTACAAAAGGATCCACATCACTGTGAAGTATCAGTTTGTTAAAGACAGGGTTAAATGGCTCATATATGAGGCTCCTTTTTCTGCCTTTTCACAAACATTTTCGCAATTTGCATACATAAACACAATAATTTTGAGGTTTTATGAGAATTCCAGTTGTGTCATTGGATTACAAAATTTCACCCTGGGCATGTATGTACTCTGCGGTTTCTAGAAAATATTTAACCCTGAAATAAATCGAAGTTGAAATGTTAGGAGGAAGGAAGTAGGATCGTGGAAGGATAGAAAAATTTCTTTCTTTCAAATACGTCAATGCATTCTTAAAACTGACACAAGCATCAGACTGTAGACCAACCGTGACGAAGTGTACCGGGTTTGTTAATTGTTAATAACCATCTCTTTGTTAATTCAGTCAGGTCTATCGAAACCTATTTCTGTAAAATCCTCAGAACGAAAAACGTACTTCCTCAAATGAATACGTTCAATCGCCTTTTTGCATTAACCAGATCTTTATTAAGAAAATAACCTATGAACAATTTGTGCCCATCTGTCAATGTACGCATATGTACCATGTATGAAGTTGAAATATTAGAGAAATCTACCATACATTTATCAATTTTTTCCCTTTTAATGCTAAAAACTAAAATGTTTTGATTTCAATTCCATGCGGTATTTTGAAATGAACCAAATGGTGCAAAATCCAACTGTCTGAACAGGGGTGTCGGAACCATTTTTAAACTGGGGGGTACAATTTATGCGCATTTAGAAATTGATACCTATATTTTGGTGTTATTTTAAAACAAGTTTAGCCACCTATAAAAGACTTAGCGCAACTTTTTATGAATCGCCAGTATAGTACTTAAAGCTATTTATACAAGGCATAAATCAAAATTTTACATGCACAATTTTTGGATTGTAAACTACGTAAGTTCCATTAAATTATATGGGACATATGTAAAGAGTTTCGCTTTCGCTGTCTAATGAGGCTTCGTACATACTAGTTCGCCCTAACCATTTGCTTTACCAGGAAATTTGACATCCTCCGAAGAGATTCTCCATGTAGCTGTACATTTTTATTGAATTCAATTCGCGAATTTCAAATAATTTTTTTCTGTAAATCAATTGCACTCTATTTTTGCTTTCAGAACTGGTATAGCCGTAAACGTATAGGGAAAATACATAACGCTTTAGTGACTCGAACTCCCTATACCTTTATTATGCAGTATTTTTGGGCTGTACTCGACCCGTAGCTATCAATTTGAGTAATGCACTATACATCAGTTTGCTTTTATAAAGTAAGGATTGATACTTACCTTCCAAATTGCGTTCTGCATCAAGTAAATCTGAAAATTCGTTTAGTAAAAAATACAACTCAAAATATATGAGATCCCGTTTAGAAATTTTATCCATTATCGCCACGGCGTTGACTACACAAGCCACGCGTATCAACTTGTTAAGCATACGATTAAATGACTGGAAGGCTCACAACCTTTAGCCCTCAACAACATCTTGCAAATTTTTCTCACGCGTCCATTTTTTCCGCCTAATTTCTGGCTTTTTACTTAACATGAGTTACAGTTTATTGTGGACGTGATTAATTTCTGATCACGGGAGGAAGCCTAAAAACCTTCTTAATATAAAAATACCATATAAAATACCAAAATAGGTTTTGACTTTTCTTTGATTCGTCTTCAACTCTACAACATTTTTGGCGAAATAGCGGACTGATTACATGCATAGGTAAATAAAGCCTAATATGATTTGGTAGAACATAAAAGCAAAATGAAGAAACTTATGCTGCACTACAATCATTGAACAAGTTCAAGTTTAAAATAACATATATATCCGAAAAGTAGGGGGTACAATAATATGGTTGTACCCCCCGGACTTTTTTCTGGGGGGTACATGTACCCTCTGTACCCCTAGTTCCGACACCCCTGTGTCTGAAGTCAAAATTGTATAAACCAAATTAAATTGAGTCGACCATTTTCAATTCGAAACTGAATTGAGCACTTTTCGCTAAAATAGTAATAAGTCCGTACAATAAAATTGTTTATCCTGCAGGGTTGGTAAAGAAAGTATTATTTTAAGCATTCTGTGCTTTTTATTTTTGAAATCTGGAATATCTGGATGCTCAAGTACACAAGGAGAAAAACTAGGCAAAATATTTGAAGCCCAAATTATTTGTTTTCAGAATTGCTTCGTATCATTGGAATGATTAGAGGGATTCAAAAGCTACACCCGAGGAAAATTTATGTGTAAAAATAGGGGTTACAGTTTTGCACGCATTTATTACAAAACTTTATACCATTTTATTGGTAAAAAAACAAAGGTCTTTACAAACTCACTGTAGCCATGTCAGTAAATTTTCAAAACCGACAGCACAAAAATGGTGTCATGAAATATTTGTGACCCATTTTTAAAAACTGACATGGCCAGTGTATATGCGTACAGAAGGTACCGTTGTAAATCCCTCCCCGAGTAACGACATACTGCATAAAAATTCAGAGGGATGATCACATTATGTTAGTCAAATCGGTACCGATGTAGTCTAATTGGTGAGTTTTCAGAATTTTTATTGAGGTTAGTTTAGTCATTCAGATGCCTTTGAGTAGATTTTGGAGCAAATTAGAGCAAAATTTGCACCTTTATATGACACCCAATTGATTTGGCAAAGCATTTCGCACAACTTGTACTTTTGGTGAAAATACAAAATTCCGTTTTTTAAAATTCAACCATGCATAATGACACTATATATAGCTATAGCTAATTCAAGAAAGTAAAACTTTAATCGGGAACATGCACTTGCTGCCATGGTTTAAAAGGGGTAGGTCATATTACCTAACTATCATGAGCGTACGTCCGAAGTTTTGACATCCCTTGCTTAATAAGCAAATAAGTTCTCCATGCTAATCATGATTTTCAGTAATAAATAATAGAGCCGCCAACAAAAAATTGTAAAATCGACTGGAATCTTATTATTTATTTACTGTAGAGATTATTGCTCTGTTACTATTATTTTGTAATGTTAAATGAGAATAATAATATATTATTGCTCAGATTGATATGCGTGTGAAAATATTAATTTTATAATTTTACAACTTTAAATATCTTGGATTAATATGTAATATTTAAGATTGAGGAGTAAGTTTGGAACCACCTGTTTCAACAGCAGTCAAGTATCTGAAATATATACCCATTGCTTCAATACTTCTGCTTTAACAATTTGTTTACAAGCCGTCAACATGACGGAAACTTCTATATACATATTTTCTCCTTACATAATGAACAACAGATGCACTTAAGATTTTAAAATGTTAACATTATTAAAGATTTAATAATAATAATAATTTTTAATGTTATTTCTAGCAAAATGCACGAAGACTGATTGGATTCTCACAGATTTCAGATAGTATTATTTACTATATATGCATGTGTAACATATGCACTAATCGCATTTTCGGAGAAAATGTTTTAACTAACGATGCTGGTTACCAAAATATATTCTTATTAAAATGAAAGTGCGCATAATAATAATCCTTATTATTACTGTGATCCATGCACAAACTAAAATTAATAAGGCAGATATATATCATTCCACAAAAGCATCCTTACACACTTGGTCAAAATGAAAAACTTTAACGTCGATAAATTATAGCTTTACGAACACCCACACTAAAGCACACAAATCAAATTTCAATTATCAGCACAGAGTATCCAGTCATTAACGACGAAGTAGTTGCAATAAAATACAATTTGTGATTTTCGAACTCAGTTATTGATGGTGGTCATACAAGGCGAGCGGAGCGGTAGCTCTATCAAAAAAGAGATAAATCTATAACTACATTTTTGGTCTTCACTGCATATCAATATATCTCAACCACTTTATTATTATTGTCGTTTCCAGCAACATTAATTTTTAAAAATTGTCGATCATTTTCCAATGAATTTGTATGATCATTTCTTGCACGACATTTCCAGAGTTTTCGCTTTCGTGTGTAAGTGTTTATTCGCCACCTGCTAAGACATTAAATGTTTGCCAAACGTAAAAAGGGAATTACTACTGAATTAATTGGTATTGGTATAAAACAGATTTAAATCAAGCATCATAATATTCTCAGTACAAAACTTAGTGACAACATCTTTAAAATGGTAAGAGTGAAGTGAGCGTACTTAACAACACAATAATAGCAACCGAAACTCGAGAATCCAAGTACAAAATACAAGAGCAAAAAGGGGAGAACGTTAGCAAGAGCAACAGAAACCTTGACATAGAAGGAGTACAAAGGTGCACAAAAAAGAATAGAAACTAATATGTAATCAATAACAATAACAGTTATACTTTACACCTATGAACTGCTAATACATAGCTATATATCTTCATACAAAATTAGTGAGGAGAGCTATTCACGCGCTCTCTTCAGGAATTTAACGATTAATGTTTTTGTAATTCATATGGAATGCAACATGATTAGGCCTTACATCGGGCGGTACATTTTCGAGCACACTAATACACCACAAAATAGTAAAAATTCAACAACGGAATTATCATTAGAATTTCGTATTACAATATAACTATGTAAGCATTAAATTAATTAAACCTATATAATATATACTATACGATTGGACACCGTGTTGAGTCTATATTAAAAATATAGACCAGGTTATAACGCGGGATAGTACAAAAGTGATGCTTTCGAAGTCCAAAATACTTGCTTGTATGCAGATAAATTGATAAATTATTTTAAATGGAATAACGGAAATAAGTCCGGTGTATAAATTTCAAAGTCATTCGTATGATTTATGGAATCATGTATGGAAGAACAACCTTTTTTATCCGGGAATGAGTAGAATACAAAATTTTCTTAAAAAATCGAGTCTCTGGCAATCGAGCATTTAATGTGAGACTCATTCAAAATTTAGATAGCACTACTAAATAAAGTGTCAATAAAACGTTGTACCATGTAACATCTGAGGACTTCTGACATTTCGGTCAAACTTTTATAGCATGTAAATGCTACCTGCTGCATGTTCTAAACAGCAGGGTTAACCACAATTGTTTAGCTTTCGATATACATTACACTCGCACTTGGTGTTTTAAGGTACACAGTATCATTCGGCATGTAACACTAAATTTATCCAATGATTTAGATCTATTGTTAACAACACTAGCCCCTGAAAATGCTTATCATTTACCTTTACACGAGGTTTAAAATTTTTGGAAGTAAATTATTGCTTGGCTTATTTAAAATCTATAGCTAGTATCATTTTTCTCTTGCACTAAATGCTAGTGGAAATTCTTGTATTATGATGCAGTAAGGCACTAAATTATGAATTATTGTGCTCTATATTATGCTTAGGCATGAATCACTCTCATAATATTACACTGTCATTAACAACAACAACAATAACGAACGCGAATCTGTACACAATAATTTTGGTTTGTTACGCAACGTCAAGTTCATTCAAACCATCGGATTCTTACCATTCTAATGCCTCTCTACATTGGTTAAAGCGACTGCCTACAAATTCGGTAGTAAAATTGGTTCCACAACTGATTCAATATATTATTTCCCTTAAGTTAACTTTCAATTATACGTGGGTGATTCCTTGGTAAGGAATGCAAAATTTTTGAAAAAAAACTACCTAAACTAAATGTGATTACATAACACTCTCTACAAGTGTGAAACATAAACCTGAGGACTCGAAATTATATTACAAATTATATACAAATGCCACAGCACTACAAGTGAAGCAGCTGATTTAAAAAAGTATCTTGTTAAATGTAAAACCTATTACATTTTAGAAGCTGAACTAGATTAAGAAGTTTGCTTTATCTTCATTTCTTTTGCTTCCGCACGCTTCCTATGTCTTGGTTTGTCTGCTCACAGATATTGTGTAAAAATATATATTACGTTATGTTCTCATGGAAATGTACTTTTATATTAGACACCTGCAAGTTATACAGCAAGTGGAATATGACTCTTTATTGCTAATTTCCAGTGGAAGCTGTGTGATGAAGCAACGTTGCTCCACCACCCGTGTCATTATTATTATTATTATTGTTCCCGATTCCCAAGTGGATTTTCTTTATAGGATTCCCTTTTCTAGATCGTTCTCTATCACTGCTGCTGACATTCATTCTTAAAGATAATGCTCCAGATTCCATATCGTCGTCAACGTCAACAGCTTGGTCATTCGAGTCGTCCCCAATACTCTGTATCAAATTAAAACGAATCTTTGTATACATTTAACTGTCTGAGTAGATTTTATTAGTATTATTGAATAGATCAATTCATGTTATACTTCTTATTCTTAGCTATCACAGCCAAGCGTTACCTGCGATCCCGGCTCGTTATCTCCATAATTGTCACCGTCGCCGTCAATAGAGTCCTCATAGTTTGCATCCGATTGATTTTCCTGTTTCATGCCCTACAAATTTATTTGAGGATCAGGTTATTATTCAACGCTTTGAGAAATACATCAGAGTTCAGAGTACAACGAGATGTCATTTACGTACGTCTAAGTCAATATTGTTCCGTTCGTGTGCCGTCATGGAGTCATCCGAGCCTGGGTCGTCATCATCGATGAGGTCATCTGATCGCATGGGTGAGCTGAAAGAAGTCTGAAGAGGATGATTTATTGCTCTAGGGATGTCAATACGACGCGGTGTTTCCTTCTTGCGTCTTTTTGCTGGTCCACCACCCGATGATTGAGTTGATCCAGACGTTGATGAATTTTGCCCGAGCCCAGTTCCATGATTCGATAAATCCATTCCCATGTTCATTGTCATGCTATTATTATGACTACTGGACATAAAGCTGGAGTTATTTACAGAACTGCGGTTATTTGGAGTAGCTGTTGTTGACATATCCACGGTGCTGTTTGACATGTCATCTTCATTTACGGAGCTGTTGTTTGACCCTTGGCCCGTGATATCGTTGGAAGGAGAGCCTAATCCTTTAATTTGTAATGACTCGGCTGCCCTTAGAAGTGATTGTAACTTATCCTGATGGATGCTTACCTAAAGTAAAAAAAACACCAAACTCAGTTAATCTGGAAAAAAAATTGTTTTCTGCAATTCCTTCCAACATCAGTGCATGAATTGGTGCAGAGTTCATCAAAATAAATGACCAACAGGTCCATCATTTTTTATCATTGATTGTTACTACACGAAAACTGTATCCTTCAAAAATTATTAATTACCTCGCCTTTGTACATGAACTCCACCAAAGCTTGAATTTCCCAAAAACGCATATCTTTAAGAAAGATGATAGGATGAAGATTTTGGGTTTCAGTAAGAAGCTGCTCAAAGTAAGTGGAGCATGCTGACAGGATCATCTTGTGACATTTGATGGTACGACCCTCACACCAGAGAGTCAGATCGACAAACTGTTCCTGGTTTCTGAGTTTGGAGAACATGGACACAATATTCGAGTCATAGTTTCCCCATCTGACGCAAAGAAGTTGCTGTGGAGAGAATTCTTTCTGTGGCGGCGGCGGTGGTGGTGGGGTAGCCAAAGCTCCTGTGGATGCTCTTCCACCCAGTCCCCCGGCACCAGCTACTCCTCCTGAATGCATCGCCACCGGATGGGCTGGCTGTGGTGGTGGTGAGTTCATTACATGCTCTGTTGGGTCACACAAAAATACGCCCTTGTCATCCCCGCAATGCCAACCTAAATTCCAACTGTAGTACAGCTACAAGAACCCGTCAAAAGAAATAGATGGTGACTCCTCTGCTCTGACCATACAGTAGAATAGCGGTGGAAAAAGAGGCAGTAAAACGAAAAGAGTTGAAAAGAAGGCCATAAGGAAGAATCATTTGGAGATAAAAACCAGAGTTCACACCATTCGGTTCCTTGACTGCTTCGCTGATTCTTTCGCTCACATAAGCACACAAACATTCAGAACTCCATGCTTGCTTTACATCTCGATCTACCTGTCCTGTATGGTTCAACCTAAGCCAATGGAGTCATCCAACCAACCAGGTTGTTCGACTGAGTACAGAGAAAAAGAGAAACGTATCAACCGGCGTGAATCATGAGCCATCTGGACTGATGGGAATCACCATTTCCATGCCAAAAGGATCACGATGATAATCATGCAGAATAGAAAGCCTCACCCGCCTTGATTTTTACACCAAAACTTTCTACTTTTTCAATGTTCCGCAATATTAATTTCATCCATACCCCCGCTCTCTCTATCTCCCTCTCATCCAAGCATAAATGTAATCAACATTTTAGGGTTTTATTTCGTTCATCATCTTTTGTTACCAATCCTAACAATGAAACACGATCTACGGACATTTATCAAATACAGTCTGATACTACGACATAACATCACTTATACAGAAAACTTCATTTCCTTGTGGACCTTTTCTTGCATACATGTTCAATTTCCTCTTCAACCCCACAAAAACCTGAAGTTATACAGATCAACTGCTGTCTCCTTCGATTCGTCGAGAACCAGGAACACAGGTACCGTAACCTTAATTGTTCCATAGCCGGGGTCACTCTTTCTGTTGGCCAGGAGCGAGTGCCACCGAAAACCGGTTGCGTTAGGGTTAGCCGAGCAGAACTGGCCGATTTGCATTGGCTTTACACACTAAATAACGTTACACTTTCCCATCTCTTTGCTGCTGCCTGCAATCCTGTCTTCAGAAAACCAACCACCACGCAACAATTCAACCTGCATGAACTTTTATTACGATTCTACAGTATCGACTCATATTCTTAAATAACTTTGCTTTGCTTGATTTTAACGTAGCAGACCGACACACTTAAGCAAGCACTCAAAAACCTTGAGCGCATTCAGTAATTACATACCAAGTGCTTGATTTAAACAAGCATAGATAGAACGGAATAAAAGAAATCTCGCTCTGCACATTAAGCACTTGTATCATACATCATGAATTCTAACATTACAGTAAGTACAGCAAGGTAACCCAAAATTTTGTCTGCGCTATCCAATTAGGAATCATTTTTTCAAATGGCAACTGAAAACACATAAGATAACGTTTTGCATCGCTAACTAGCATGGAGGTTTTTAAACAGAATCAGTTGTCAATTTTACTTATTGTTACGAGTAGACCTGAGTTAAATGAGTTTTGAACACTTTTCTTACTGAATGGGAACCCCAGGTATTTCCTAGGAGCGAAATCTCTACTCGAGGAATAACTATAGTGTATACCCAGCAAAAGGTAGAATAAATTTCCTCCGTTGTAAGTCATAATACATATGCGAGATATTAAAACCGAGGCAAGAAAGAAGAGAGGGGAAAAGTAATGAAAAACAAGTACGAATCGCTTGTATGTACACTTGCAACTCTTGCAGCAGTATCGTGTTCTGTCCATTTCCGATTCATCATGAAGACCTCATTACGGTACGCTTGCCTACTCGAGAGAGCGAGAGAAAAATATCTGTCTAGATTTACTCCGTAGCCGAAGTGAATACATAACGATCAAAAGCTCTACAGAGGAAACAGGGACGCAAGTCCACCGGGCAATATTCACTCACGCACGCCTTCATCATCCATTGCCTCCCCTCTATGCGGCCCAAATCGAGGCAACAGGCTAAGCCAGTCATTCTGTACCACAGTCTCGTGAAAATCAGTGAAAAACTGAGCATCGAAGCATTGCCCAGCTTTGACCTCATTCTTTGACTACAAACGGAGACTTAACCAACGATAAATTGCAGGTCACACGAGCTTACCCATCCTCTCCCCTTTTCACCAATACTTCCATCCATAAAAGTCAACTCTCGACTTGCACAAGAAATTACATTTCAGCCTCGCTCTACACCTACTCTCTCTCTCTCTCTCTCTCTCTCTAACACACACACACACATAAACACACTTACATCAACAAAAAAGCCATCCATCCATCTCTGTACAGCCTTCTTCTTAGCACTTGCAAATGTTTTCGAAACAATGTATGGTAGTGTTCAAGTGCGTCATTACTCCCTTGGAAAAATTTAACAACCGAATTCGTTAAAGATAGCCATGATGGCTCCTCGAAATCCAAGGTAAATAGAAAGGCAAACCCATATGCATGCATTCACATTCTGATGACCGTGTCTACATACCTAAAAAGATATTATACACACAACCCATTGTGTCACAAAGATTGAAAAAATCGCGAAGAGAAATCAAAAGTGGACAATGAAAGAACTCAAGGAAGCTGAAAAATATGGACATAAAGCGCTGTAATTCTTTCGCTAAGACTTTTATACATAAGGACACAACCAGCCAATTTATGTTCCCCGTCAGATCAAACTCCTGATAGCCAAGCTAACAGAGCAGGAAAATCACCACGGGTTTGTCCTTACATAAGTACGCTACATCAAAAAATTTCTTTACTTTTTACTACAACGCAACGGCTTGAGCTATATACTCAACAAGTAAATGCGTAATAATAATAATAACAAATGACCTTTTAGAGGCGGTGGGGTTGGAATCACATGCTTACGATCTTCTCCCTCGGGAGTCAATTCTCGTCCTTCTCCCTCTGCAAAAAGAAAACATTCAGAATCCAAGTCAATTCACATAACATTAGATTCTTATCACATGCAATATTAAGTATAAGGACAAATCAGCTTCTATGTAATTATTTAGCTTCGCATCCATTGCTACAGTCTCCCATACACAAACGAAATACTGAAGTAAATAAACTTAATCCGATACAACTTGTATATTATCTACTCGACTGTGAATTAGGGTCGGGTAGTTGGTTGGGAAAAAATCCATACATTCTCAAGTGTAGTAGACATGAAATGAATCTATGATTAAAAACGATTCACCACTCTTTCGATATGATGGAATAAGTTGGACAAATTTTCTCAGCTAAATTTTACTCAACACGTTACATGCATAACGGATGAATGCTGAATAGTACAGCCTCATCATCTTCAGAGAGATATACGTAAACCATTATGTACTTAATATCTGACGAGAGATGATGATGAGCTGAAAAGATTGGACGACTTTCTCCTCGATGCTATTAATTAGATTAGATTTTCTTATTCCTCGTGGTACAACCCCACATACTCAGTCACTCAGCGTACATACATACAAAATTCAGTTAATAGGTACAATACATAAGCCAAACACATTCTGAAGGGCTTCTGAGTGGATGTAATAAATGACTAGAAGATGCATTCAGCGCATCTGTTACTCTTGTAATGATTAAGACTTAATGAAAGCGTGTTACTAGCGAGTGTTCCTACGTAAGTAGCTATGGCATTCTATGCATATTGAACCTACATGTGTTTACATACGCGTGAGTCTTCTGAAACACTGCTCATCAGCTATATATTCCATGGCCGCCAATTGAATGAAAGGACGACTCAAGTGAAGCCGAAGGGAAATCAAATAAATACCCGCCCCCAGAAACTCATTTTAGTCATTTTCTATATCTCTCCTGGTATTTTGCCACTAACTCTCTACTCAATTTTTAACTGAATCACTACTCATATACTGCCTCCACGTTTAACGGAGTTCTCCACAACGTTCCGATGTGGTCATGTAGGGTGAGAGGAATAAGAGCGCTTATCTTTTAGAGCAACTATGAATGATGATGCCTTGTTATGCTTCATACTTCAGATTGCCTCGGTATATATTCGAGGCAAAAGCTTCAAGCATCTATCCAAGTTCCCTTATACCCCTTATACGCTGAATATACAACAAAATGCCAAAGACGGAGAGGAGTATATATTCATGGGTTTTTCATGGTCTGACTGACTTTGCTACATGGATAGTTAAGTTGAAAGTTAAGGAAACTGGCAGGAGGGATAGATGTGAGGAGAGTGTATCGGCACACATTCATACACGCCATACCACGTATATGAGAGAGAGGAAAGAAGACCTTGTATAGCTCCGCAATTTTTATGTGAATCCCCGTCCATCAATCTAACTCTCTCCCTCACAAACAAGATTTGACCATGGAATTTCCATAAATTACTTCCCTCTTTCGGAGTCTCCGCCTCGGGTTGCTGTATGAGTGGATTGGTGGTTCCAGAGTTCCCTCATCACCATCACCACATCACCAGATCACACTTCATTTTTGCAAAGAATAAAACTGAACGTCCTCGAAATGCTTCCTGAATGAATCTACGCTTGAATCGCAACAACCAATTTATTTACTTTTACAGTGTGTATAAGCAGAGTTCCTCTATTCTCTAAAACCAACGAGTTGGCATCAGAAGAAAACGCAAACATGTACATTGCGTCTTGTATAGTAGCTTGCAGGGATTGGGAAAATCAGGGGGATTCCAAGTCAAGTGGTAACTTTGCTTATCTAGATAAATAAATGAACACCTTTTTACATGAAACCACCAGAAAGTGTGATTCCAAGTACTGATTAAAAGTACGGACTCAACGGTAAGTCTCAGGTCATGCACATTTCTAGACATACATTTGAAATAAAAATCCACGGTATGTTTTACGAAGTCGAGATAGAGTGAGAGGTGGTGACTCGTTACCTAAATCCGCAGTCCCCAAATCGGTGCTAATCTCTCAAGCCATACCAAAAGCCGGAGAGCTAACAAGTGGTTGGTAACCATGTATGTATGTAAAATTACACTTCTATTCAGTTTACGCACGAAAAAGAGGCATACTTTTAAAAGTATTTGCATCGTATCAATTGTACACTTATGGCGTAGGCTTGGCTCTTGGCATGGCATGGAACAGCGAGTTCCTACGACAGGTGAACGTGGAGAGTGCTACTTTGTGAACAAGTCTATAGACATGAGCTTGTGAAATTTGTGTCAGGTGTTCTATGACTACTTGTTTTATATACTCTCGCTGACTGCGACTGAGACCCTGTATATACTTTGCACGTAAAAGCAAGTACACGAATTAAAAAAGCTCTGAACAGAAAACATTTCAGCATTCCCTATTCCCTGTGTGCCTGAGCAATGCAGCACACAAAAACTGCTGTATAGGTAATATGTATACACCTCCCTGCCCCTTGTACAGCA
Organism: Spatulosminthurus flaviceps; assembly: GCA_034693705.1. Classification (NCBI taxonomy): domain Eukaryota; kingdom Metazoa; phylum Arthropoda; class Collembola; order Symphypleona; family Sminthuridae; genus Spatulosminthurus; species Spatulosminthurus flaviceps. The sequence continues at coordinate 24,052 of JAQFXU010000938.1, forward strand.
AAGTGTGCGTACATTCATACATTTTATGCAGACCTGGGAACCAACGAAACGCTTTCCAAAAAGAATGTGAACAGCCAGCGTATACACAGTTGATAGCACAGATACTGTTGTGAGTGAGAGAACCTAGGAGTGGACAGACAAGGGTTTGACAACTTGAGTTCCGACCCGTGAAAAAGTAGGCAGGCGGCAGGGAATCTGCTTATGGATGGACGATGAAATTAAAGTAGGTAGGTAGGCAGATATGGCCAGCGGCAGACCTCCTCAAATGGCGCACCGAGAGCCCGAGAAAATGGCATTCTCTCCCTTACACAGAGCAATTGAATGAGTTGAAGCTAACTCTCATAGCATGACTTCCCCTTGATGCCTCTCTCTGTTGCAAATATTATTCATATTATTCCTACCAACACAAATCCCTCTCTGGCACACACAGGGCTCCCTGTATATGTGCATATGCAACATACACGCATGTATACTTTCAGGCATTTCACTTGCAAGCAGGTATGGCTTTAATTGTACTTTGGACAGATGGGAATGATTCTAACTGATAGTCGGATTATTCCCACTTGTTGCACTTGTGTGGAACTAACACTGGCACTCGTGAAAGAACATGTTAGCCGAAACTATGTACATAGCAACAACTATTATGTTAAACCCTGTGCACATGTATATACATATATATATATATATATATACGCACAAACCAACGAGAGCAGTGATACTACAACCCATCCTATAGCCGATTCGTGGCGCGTTATACGCTAGTGGTTGTCAAGTCAACCCGACCAGGAAAAACGACTTGGGGCGAGGAATGGAAGCACAGCGGAAAGTCCATGCACGTATACATAAGTGTGGTGTTGGCTGGTTGGTTCGTTAGTTTCCACTCCAACTCCATATAGCCAGGCTGGTAGGACGTGACCCTGAAACTATGTAAATGCAAGCAAAAAGCGGGTACGCTAGGCAAATACGAGGGTATGAGGATCAGGCAGAGAATAGAGAGACAGCGAGAGAGAGGAAAATCACCCAACCCAAACACGAATGAATAATCTGACCATGTTCTTTTTAGGATAGGATTTTCAGTAGGTAGATATTTCTATGCGTCAGCCAGGGACAAAGGGATTCGTGGAGACCCGGGAGGCCATTTGAGAGAAATCAGCAGAGAAATGCTACACACTAAGTACGAACATGGGGTTATCCAAAATAAGACCTAGAGTGCCTCGAGATATCACTTTTAAGAATGGTTGAAATGTCTATCGGAAATGCCCTCAATAATGTATACAGCTTTGACTTAATATCAAGAAGAGGAGACACCCAGTGCTTTCATATTAACAGTTTGAAAGTACAAGGATACATGTATAGTTAAAGGGATGCTCATGCTACACACCGTGTATATACTTCTTTACTATATACACTCGGAAAAATATAAGATACACGTGAAGACATCCACCAAAGCTTTTTAAATGTGGTATTTTCATACGAGTAAAATTCATTCGAATCAAGAGTACATATTCTCGTGAGAGGATACCTACATATACTTCCATACAAGTACTCCAATATGCACATGTATGCACACTGGTTCCCTGTTCTGTTCATTACGCTCTCATTCTGTTTTTTTCCTTCACGGGTTTGTTAAGCACCGAATATACAAGAGACTGCAGCCCTCACATAAAACTTCTAATGTACAACCTTTTGCTTACACTGCAACAGTTCTCGAAACCTCAATCACATTACGAAATCCACGTATATATTTTTGGGAAATTTTCAAATAGCGACTAATACGTCGTAGTATCCCACGCTGATGCTGCACATGTACTCACAATAATTACTTGCCATCACCCACCAATCAACCGAACCTTGAAACTGGGTACATACTGTCAGGAAGGACACTCCAAACAAATAAATGCCCAATAGATGGTACATTACCGCCCAAACGCAGCTAATTTTCGAAATTCCATGAATATTCCATCACACTTGCAAATAATTATTTAGCTTATTCCTAACTTAATCATTTAAAATACTAGTCATTGACTGCGTACACATACAAACACTTGTTGAATCTCCTACCTTAAACTATAGTAGTACTATATCAGCAACTGCATATGAACAGCCCATATAACCCGAAGGTACATATAACATTTGGAACTAACCCGTACCTAGTAAATGTGCTAAAGCTTTTCCTGGGAATTTGAGCATGGTGATCGGTGGTTCGGGTAATAATCCAGAGATATTGTCATCACTATACTCCTGGGACAAGTCCCTTCCAGCCTCTGCAGCTTCTTTGAATGCTTCCAATTTTAATTTCTGATGACGTTTACTAGCCAAATGTTCCTTTATACGATCTGACCGAGCTCCAATCGACTGACAACAGAACCGACAGACAAGAATTCGAACCAACTGGCCATCTCGAATAATAGACCTCGATGTAAAATCAATTCGGTTCTCAGCTGCATACTCATCAACCCCTTTCCTTTTCCGGCCATTGCCTTTACACGGTCGACCACCGTGAGTCAAAAACATATTTGTTAAATTTTATTTTTCTCCTTCACACTTCACTCACAGTTCAAAATTTCCAACGAGTTAATTTCAACGACGTTTGTATATATATTTATTTAAATAAAACTTTCTTCGTAAAAAATTCTTTTCACAGTAGAACAACAATAACAATAACAAATATTTTTTATATAAAAATTCTATACAAAATCCTGGATCCCAGTTCTTGAAAATCTCACAGATAATTTCGTTTAATATATAAATATTTATATTTTATCTTTCTTGTACTCAACCAACAATTCACACACTTTCACAAAGATGAATATTTTAATATAAAATCATGTAAACTTGTATGTAAAAAGGGAATGAATGTCGTTTTCGTTATTTTCTCTCCTACAATTAATAATAATTATTTTCTTTTTTTTTTGACAACACGTAGCACCAATATCCAAAGACTCCTGATGTCCTGATCATGTGAAGTATACAGAGTTCAACTTGCTCGTATTTTCATGCAATTTTTCCTAAATGTATGATATGGAATGGGCAAATGGGAATTTTTCGAATAATAATTACAAAATCCCATTTGCGGGAGTGTTACGGCAGTGGTTCGTTTCGTATAGCTTGGTAATAGTAGTAGTAGCTGTAGTAGTACAAAGTATAGTATATTTAAGTATTTAAGAGCAACAAGTGGGAGACTTTTTTGATTGAACCGCGGATGGAGCAAGTAGGAAAGAGTAGAAACACTTGTTGCGTTGCACACACATATATAATTCTTATTAACAAAACAGATACGTACGGGACAAGTCAGTAAAGTATTTGTGTATTGACGGAATATAACACACACAGATGAGTGGAATGGTTGGCATTGGAATGATTATTGTAGGAATGCTACTCACAGAATGATGGTGGTCGCGGCAGAAAGCCAGTTAACCGGGACGGACTTTTCGGATGGGAAAGTAGGGTCAGAAATCTGTAAGCCAGCAGGGAGGAGGTGAGGTGGTTAGAAACTTGAACTATCCAAAGGGGGAATATCCAAAAGAGCTTTTCTCCATTCTCTCTCACGAACGAACAGAACTTCGTAGAGCGAAACCACTATTAACTGAAGCCTGCACGACTATCTACCAGTCTATACAATCTATGTTATGTACCGTAAATAAAGAGAACTCGGCACAAAAATCCTTGTTTCAGTCACACGGGTTTCCCTTCACTCCACCATGGAAACCTCCCCCTAACCTGATGCTTAGCAGGCCATGATGAAAAAATCAACATTTTCATAGGACGAAACCTCTCCTCTCCGATATTTCTACCTCCTTAACACTTCTCTCTAACCACCAACAATTCCTCAGTAGATTTCTCTTCAATCATGATATTTCTCATCTTATATTAAAAAAACGTTCTCTCTGCACGTAAAGTAGACTACTTCCCATATATTCTCTCTCTCTCTCTCTCGCTCTGTCTCCACGGTTGTTGGAAATTCACTCAGGGCTTTCCTACACACATGTTCCCTGACTAAAACCTTCTCTCTCTGTTAAACCTTCTCTATACATAATATGCTGAAATATTTGAGTCAATTGTAAAGAGAGAACCGGACTTTATTTACAACTATATCACATCAGAGGAGAGAGAGTCTACGGGGAAACATGCAGACACGCAAAATCCACAGATATTTCACATCACATGAAAAAAATACTTAACTGTGTATATGTATAAATTCTTGGGAGTGGATACTTATTACTCTTTTTCATACATATCAACGTTACATTGATACTTCCATAAGGCTGACTGACTGAGTGAGCTCCCTTTAATTTAGCTTAATTCCGTTCTTTGTATAGAGTTTTACTCAATCGTACCGCCATATATATACGAAAATGACACATTCATGAAATTATGTTTTCACCCTTAATCTTTACTAACATGTCGTGTATATTGGACTTATTTTATTTCATACAGTCCGATTGTATCCTGTAATTGACTTTCCTGTACATTATACGAGGCTGACTTGAAGCTTTTAATACCCATGATATTATATTAAATTGGTGGTGTAATGTATTGTGGTAGAATCTTGAAATGTTTTGAAGATTTTGCACGCTATATGTATTTTTAAAATTGTTTTTTTTACTGTGAAGTAAATTTTCTGGCAAAGTAAAAAAAGGAGATTAGGGCTTATAATATTATTGCAATTTTTAAGTATTATTATGGCTACATACATTGATTCAGTAATAATTCATTACTCATTCATTTTACTGCATAATAATTGTTGATTTTTTTCAAGCGGTGAGACGAACGTGTTTATTGTAATCTAAAATGTAATTGTTAGGTGTAGAGTAGTACAGGTTTTTGGGGGCCGGTTCGAAAGCAAGTCAAAGGTCAAAATTTGGGCAGTATGAGGAAGGAGTTGAATTGGAATCATAAGTATTTCAATTCTAACAATGGATTTTAACGAACCGAGAAATGATGCTAATTGGAATGAAAAATTAGCACCGAAAATAAAATCCTTACGGGAATAATTATAGACCCGGACTATACACTTTTACATTAGAGCCCGCACCTCCTTTGAAAATGGCTGGGGAGGAGGAACTGCCCATATAGGGTGAATTCAAAGTATGTATATAGCTTCTTCTGACGGCATAAAAGTTCAAGAGAAATAATTGTCTGAACATACATATGTTGTGCATATAGATGAGAGTGATTCTCAAGAAAGGAGGTTGCTCGTCAAACCCTTACTTTCTGGGCGAAATTTTGAATAAAATATTGAAAAAGCTCTCAATGCATAGTCAGGCGTTTCGTAACTATGTATAGTCATAAACTCGTGGTAGTGTAACATTTTTTTTTGCAACAATGCAGGAACATCATCTATGAGGCAACCATTGGCCACTTGCTTGACTTTGACTAGATAGTTTACTTACATACGTACATGTGCGATCCCTTTTGTCAAACGAGTTCTTTTGTGGTATGAATCCCTATGTCGATTAAATGCTTTCCACTACCTGAAATTTTCCTTCAGGTCGGAGTACAGCTAGCCATCTGAGCATGTCAAGTAAGTATTATATGATAATTAATTGTCCTTGATAAGAAAAGCAGGTATTTTTTCCTCCATTTTTGAAATCTGAAATAATATTCAAGTATTAACTTTTTTTTAAAGTAGCACATGGTTGGTAAAATAAACGGGGAAAATACTCAATATATAAATAAATCCTGTAGCATCCTTGATGATTAACTATTGGTTGAGGTAAAAATTGCTGTAGTGACTTTCATGGGAGTAACAGCATTTTTTCTGCGTATATAAAAACCCCAACTGAGTATATTCCCTGTTGTGTATATTTTTATTCAAGGCAATAATAATATTTAGAAATAGCTAAGCCCTTAAACTTAAACAAAACTTAAACTGATTTTCGACAGCTGTGATTAATACAGTGGCTCTGAGGTATGACTAGTAGGTAGTAGCCACTATTTACCTCCAACATACTTTTGCTTGATTAAGTACTGAAATCAATAGGAACAAGTTTCGGGATGGGCGTATTTAGACATGACTAAAATGAAACTACATTCTTTCCATGTATGGCTAAATACAAAACATATCTAGATCGGAGTTTACAGTTGAGTCCTGTGATAACCAGGGTATGTTTACGGAGCGTCATCAGACGAGGAAAAATTTGTCATACGCAGAGTACTGAAAAGAGCTCCGGGGTTATTGGTGCTGATAGCTTGCTACATAGGTTTGAAGACGTCACGTATATGTATACCATAGTCATTAATGACCAAGTCAGTTTCACTCGTGTAAGTATACGATATACGACGTACTGCAGAGTGACAGCAGTCCAACGTTACTGCACTTCTCTATGTATATGTACCATATATGTATGATCCGAAAATTTTATTACATGTTTGTTACTTTACAAACCTGTAGAAGTGGTGGTAAAGTTAAAAATGTCATTTTTAATACCCACTGGTATTTGAAACCGTACCAATCTTTGACCTTTAGCACAAGCACTTGGACTAATTAAAATTTGTTTGTAATTTTGTCATCATACTAATATTCATATTCGGTTAGAATGTTAGAAATAGAATATATTTTGTCTCAACTCTCAAATATTGTAGATACACGAAAAAAGTAAGTCAGTTTCAAGCCTGCTTTGTTCAGTGCGAATTTATAATTCGAAGCAAATCGTTTCAAAACTTGTCTTTCCACAAAGTAAGTTTTAATGCAATAGGTACAGGGTACAGCATGTATAGCACATATATATGTATTTACGGAGAAATTAGGCATCCAGCTTCTGCTATACGATACCACAATTATATCATTCCTGACTTTGCTTTCTGGAAGTAAGTGTGTTTACTATGTATACTTCCATGCCTGCACTGGTAGTTTTCCCTATACATTTTTTCGAAAGGTTTACCAGGAAAAATTACTCAGAAAATTCCGGATCGTTACAAAACAACAGCCTACTTCAGCCTCTATACTATACGTCCTAGTTATTTTTTGTCTTGGTTGTGCTTCAACGACTCGATAGCACAGCCAATAATAACGTATGTTGAGAAATCTAATTTATTCTCCTCTACCATACCAGCATTTTCCTCCGTTTACCAGGAAATATTAGGGGCAACTCTCGCTGACCCTTTCTGCTCTTATCTTATTGATATTAAATTAATTACAAAAATTAATTTCCACCGTGGTTTTACACATACACATAGCTTTAGAAGATGAGTATACTCAAAAATCTTTTCCTACAAGAGATGTAGCCGCCAGATTTAAACACTACTAATGACCTTTAGAAGGTTATACACAGAGAGGGTAAATGAGGCCAAATATTCACTGCCAATAAAGAAAGGTTTTAGTAAAGAATGCTTTCGATTTCGTAATATTTATATATCAAATAATCAAAAAATTATATCCTTTACAATTGCACCTTGTTAGTAAGTAATAACCACTCCTTTAATCGATACGTGTTTTCTAATAGAATAGGAACGAAACGATGGCAAGTAAAATACACACAATCCATTGAGTGAAATCATTTCTCTTTAGAAAAATGGTGACTATACTCTAAGTATTACACTCAGGAAAGTCAGTACTTGATCAGAGAAGTTAGATACACAGAGAACTTGCTAACATGTAAAGTACAAAAGGCTGGCAGAAATCCAAACAGTAAATTAATCAACGCGGCATGTTCGAGTATAAAACGTAGGTAATTCTTTTTCATTATTATTATATGGCAAGTAGCTCAAATGATTGAGCTCTCCTTGCTCACCTTGCTCCAGTACTCTGCATTTATAGTTGAATCAAGTCAGATCCGCTAATGCGTGTCGTTCCTTTCAATCCAGGTTTTTTTCATACGTGCAACAACCATATGTTTTCATATATTAATGAATCTTCCATTTGCATGCATTCACTAGGGTTCAACTTCAACATTGTTATTACTGAAGCTGTGGTGTGTGTATACTTATGTAACTACACCTATGCTTTATTATTACAAGTATTTATTTGGTAAAAGAAAATCTATAATTCCTTGCGGAAATATTAAGGACATATCATTTCTTTTACTATTTTTTTATCATTAGTAGTAAGAGTCTTTAACCCATTTCTTCATCCCTCTAAGCACTCACTACATTAAATTTCCCATTTTCTGAAGTTTTTTCGGTGGTGAAGTAAAGTTATATAGTATAGATACGTTCGTTTTGTACATGAGAATCAGTTTAAGAAAACCTACTTGTTGCTTTTAGGATAAATGTATATGCCATGCAGTAAAAGGCTTCTGCATTACCTCTTGTGCATCTTTTCTGAAATGTAGAACGCCGACCTGAGCGCAACAGGTAAAGCTAAAAAGGATTTGCTGCTTTAAGCACCTCCACTGTGCCGTATACACATGAACATGCAATGCACAGGCGAACAGACACAGGCGAATATATTGCATGGATTTTTAAAGGATCTTGGGAGGTGAAGGCAGGTACGAACGTATTTAAGTTGTATAGAACTGGTCATGGTAGGAGTTGACACACATTTAACGCAAGTATACTTACGGTGCATGGCGAGATCTTTTCCGCAATCAATAGCATACTATAGACAGGCTCTGTGGAAGGTCTCTGGGACTGGGGGGTCACAGAAAATCACGCAGATCAGATTATTTTATGCAATGTATATTCCATAATATGTATTCTATAGCCAAATATTTGAGTTAGAAAAATTGTTCATCCAGAGAAAAAAACTTTCGAGAAAGGTACAATAATTACAAATATGTGAAAAAATATGCGTAAAAAAGAGTATTCTTTTCAGCACTATGGGGGAAAATATGTAAAAAATAAATTGAGAGCATTTTTTTTCAGAGTTCCATGCCCCACCCTGTTACACCCCATTCCGTGTAGAGCGTAGGGCCTGAATGCTCAGCTACGAATATTAGAGAAGATTTAAGGATTTAAAATAATATCGCATACATTTCTGTCAATGAGTCAAAAAATTATTATCCTGAGTCCGAGAAATGAAGGATCTATGAAGATCTAAGTAGTAAAAAGGTAATCATAAATATGCTCAAAAATTTAAGAGCTTCAGGTACAAATTGCCACATGCACGAGTGTATACACGGCCTAATCATGTGACAAAAATCTGTATATGAAATATGAAAATGTCATGGAAAGTAAGTACTTGGTTTGTATTTGTATGCAAGTTTCTTCATAAGGGTTCGAGTCCAGCTTGGAACATACAGAGATACACATACAAGTAGGGGTTTACTAAAGTAGTCAATGAAAAGCTTAGTATGTAGACACGCGCTGCTATACCCCAACAGAATAATTTTGTTGTCCTGGTAGCGTAAAAACTTTCAGGTGAGTAAATGATGGTCCCAGCTCACCCCTTCCCTCGCTCTATCTCACATCCTTACCCTGCCTCTGAGTTTCACTCTATTCATGAAACAAATTATTACAATGGCATTATACACCTGACTTCCCTACGAACTAACTGATTTCCTCAAACCTCATTCAGGCTTCTCACACATTTAATTTATGTATCTCTCGGAAGTGGACTACGACCAGAGAAAGAAAAATCCAACTTACTCCCAGCAACCACTACTTGTTATAAGAGTAGCAGAGAGATAGAAAACACAGAGAGCCTAAAAGGCATACCAACGTAGATTTCCTTTCAGGAAGTATCTACATATTTGATAAACAAGCGTAAACTATAAAAAGTACGGCATAAGTGGAACAGCAATATACATATTTACGTATAGACTGTAGAGTACAGTAATAAGTTTTAGACCCAGGCCAGAACTCTCTCGTCAACACTTTTCTTACGTGCATACTGCAGAATTTTACTTACGTCGGAAGTCTGTAAAGCTGTACTCTTGATTCTTTAACATATCCTTGCCAAGTACCTGGAAGACATAGGGGCACTTATGGTGCCGAAGTGTGGAGGTTCCTTGTGACTTTGATCTATACAGGTAGACCATGTTACAGCCAACACAAGCAACAACATCCTTACAGAACTTTCCGTCAGGCAAACATTTAACGCGGCCAAAGTACTTCCAAACGTCACTTCGTGTTCTTTTCTCTGCCTCGCAAATCACCACAGCTTTTCCATTCCTTAAGTAAAAGTCTACCATCTCTTTAGGTAGCTCTGTTTCGGTGATTATTCTGGTTGATGCCCCTCTCTGGACTCCGTTGCCCACAATCATCTTGACTTTTCAATGTTAGTTAAAATTAACAGTCACGTTCAAATTGTCAATCAACTTTTGATAAGACTCAGTATATGTAAATGAAGGATAAATCCTCGTTGAAGTTTAGCAGGGCGCGAAAAGGAGCTAATGCTCAAGTCTGTATTTGAATGATACGAAGGTATTGGGATACTAAACGTTTGGGGCCTGAATAGTAGTAGCAACTCTACTGAAACCTCTTCGGGTCTACGTTCCTGGTACTAGTAACGGTTAGTCTCGCGGTGGCAGTAGTAATGTGAGGGTTCAGTAAAGCGAAATATTATCATAATGAGTTTTAGTAGCGTGGATATTCGATATATTGAGTATCATTTGCCAGTAAGTACAGAGCAGATAAAACAAACGAAAGGAAATTGCAATGGTTATTATCACTGCTTTGAACTTGTACAAGTAAGAAAAGTGTCAGCCTGAAGGTGCCCACCTACGTATGGAGAAAAAGGGAATTTTTAATATATTTCTGAGTCCAGCGAAGAACCTTGTATGTCGAACTCGTTCTTGGAACTGGTAACTAAAGAGGGTAACTAAACCGCTTGGAGCAGCTGCTGGTTTCGAGGCTTCTAATGGTCTCATACAGAAACTCGTATCCAGTCCGTTTTAAAACCGTAACGTTATCGCTTATCCTAATCCTACCACCCCTCGTACACGGACCCAAATAAACTAATCCCGATTCCCAATACATAATAACATTCGAGACAACCTTTAACTTTCCATGCTGCCCTATCGCTTCTATTTTTCTACATTTAACCACTATGAGCCATTCATCTTGCATCCGCAACCTCTCACCCTCACAGAACATACTAAACTTCTATGCCGACTTTAACTATACACATGATTCTGTCTCCACTCTGACCATGTTTATTCACATAGAACCAATCCACTTTGTTCAGGCTCCTTCTCCGTTGACATCTCGTCTTAGCAACCAACTCTTATCACGTGTAGTTAAGTCATCACAAGTCAACAGCAAACGCTGATAAACATGCTGACCCGGATCTTTTAACCCTCCCGAATCATCTCCTTCATATTATCCGAAGAAACCTACATTTGTTACAATAAGGGCTTGTCAGAATACAACTGGATTAGGCATTGTCAAGACCTTTCATAAACAAATGTAGGAAAGAAAATGACATTCCTCCGTTCCAAAGGCTACCTTATTATAGCTATTTACTATTCCAAGCGCTTCATTTAACTAATGTGCTTCTGAAATAGCTCACCCAGTGTGAAAGGTTTACCTGCGCAGGAATCATAATAGTACTATATAGTAGTAACAATTCATTATGATAACAGAATAAGAGACAGGCGAGAAATAAATAAAATGAAAAACCTGAAGGAGAGAGTATGCCTGCACATGTATATAATACGAGGAACTTACATAAACCTTATCGTGTCTTCGAAAGCTCATGGCAAGCTTCTACATTAAACACATCCAGCTTTATACTTGTACGTAAGCAACAGGTTTCTCCCCCCTCTCTCTCCTCTTCACTGTATACCTCTTGATATGTGCTGGCGAATTGAGAAAATTCCGATTTTAGTTATTTTTCTCTCAGTTGTGTACATCGGCATTGATTGATTTAAAAAAATCCCTCTGCTGCGGTAGATTATTTACAGTGACCATGAAGATTCGTGTCACTTGGCTTTTTCATTTCTGCGCTTTATATATACTCCTTCTCAGACTGACGGAATCCCTCGTTCCCTCCTGTCTTGAGTATGCATTCGAAAGTATAGTTTTTGGCTCTTGACTAAATTTGCCTGTCGTGCTGATGAAATTGGGGCGGGGAGAGCTAGATTGCCTTTTCTATACCTTGGAAGTTACAGTGGTGTTTTCATATTACAACATCAGTGTGGACGGTGGGGTATAAGAATTAGCCTGAAATATTCTTAAAGTATTCTTTCACATGGTTATGGCTTGCCGCGTAAAAGGCTAGATGTGGAAGTGCTACGAGTTTACGTAGGTAAAATGTATTAAAATGATTCTCTCATAGTATCCGTCCGTAGTATTCACTTCATCTGATGACCTAACAATCAGTGGTTGAATGTTTTATACGAATCACCTGTCTAGATGCATCTGAGTTGATCATAGATGTTTGACATGGTTCTGCTGCATAGGCGGGCTTCGTGTCAATTCATAGGTTGATTTCGTAATGCTAACATGCATGTTGCTCTGAGAGAGAGACAGTAATACAGTTTGCGTGAATTTACCCTATAGTGACAGTCAACCAGTGAATATAGGTTTGAGGCTCGCTCAAGTCTCTCTGATTGACAGACAAGTGTGTGTGTAGCTTTATACCATGATTATACGACCAGAGGAAAAAGAGCCAGAGTATAGAACTGTCTACTTTTTCCACTCTATATTATACAGGCCAAGTTTTACCAAGGCTGTGTGTTATTGTAGATTGCATAGGTGATTGTAGTTAGAGCATTTAAGTCAGATTGCATGAATTCAATTCATACCATTCTTGCTGGTTTCTCTCTATCTCCATTTCGGATTTGGCAAGACGTAAACGAAGGAGAAGGATTGCGGTCGGTCGGTGGATAAGAGGAAAAAGCCCTCAGGACCAGCATGTAGGCATGACATCTCAACACATAACGTACTATGTACGTGTCTTGCCGTAAAGTCATTTTTATATTGGTTAAATTGTGCACAGGTATTTGGGAACAGCACATCGCTTTCTTTATCCATCCTCTGTGAACGAGCAATCCAACAATTCACATGTTCTAGGCCATCTCTGTCATCATCCTCAACTCCTCTGTGTATGTAGCTCACCACTGAGTTCCTAGCCATGGCTGGGCAACCTACACAATACACTTTCAACAACATATGAACCATCTGATATAATATTAAAAAACAAGAAAACAGCAATAATACAATTATTGAGCTTTAGTAATTAATTTTACTGTTGAAGTGTTGAAATTGAGTCTTATTTAGTAAGGTAATTTTGTATGAAATCGTTGACAGAATTTCTATTTTTAAATCACTAATTACCTACGTTCTTAAACAGTTAAGGTATTAAACCAAACGGGTAAGTGAGATATGCTCCGTTGTAAATAAATAATATAAATAAATATCGGGGCTTATACTCCAACCTCTACCTGTTAAGGTCTGTCGGAGTTGTCAACCATCTTAACCTTTA
>JAQFXU010000939.1:0-37347 GCA_034693705.1 Spatulosminthurus flaviceps
TCCACAGAAGAGCAAGGCGAAATTTTGGGTCAAGGCAATGGTATTTATACTAAAAATTGCGTTTACAACGAAATACTATAATTAGATTGCTAATAAAAATTCGTAATAATTTCTATTAGTATGTCGTAATGAATAAATGGAATATGGCATTACAGTAAATGCTTCTTTTCATGCTTAGTTAAGGTAATCATTCAGGAGTCAGTTCACAACCCACTAAAGCACATTAAAAAATAAAAAAATAAATAATTTAATAATCTGTGTACACATAATCTGAGAAAATAAAACATTAATTGCAAAGATTATCATGAACAAATGATTTCATATTTAAAGTAATTCACCATTTGCATTAATTGTAAAGGATGCATTTAGGCATTACTCAATTTCATAAAATGATTGGCACTACTCATAGCGAACAATTCATTGGCTAGGACCCACATTTTTCATGGTAAAATTAATTATTACAAGCAATTAGGTCATCCGCAGATGTGGATGGGAACGTTCTCACAACAGTTTCTTTTCTATCAAAAAAGCAATGATAATAAAATTTATAACTTTTTCTCATTCTTTGCCAGTTTCATTAAAAAACAACCAATTGAATCGAGACGTGGCGTTCTACGATTGTACAACATGTAATGTACATACAGGTTGACAATCACTTTCATCATCCAGACGATTAAGCTTTTAGTTAATAAGATTTATAAATAGAAATAAGCCATCCGCGATGGGGATGGCAATCTCTTCTTCATGAACATGAGATGAAATGTTGCCTCCATTAATTATATATTAAGGCATTTCCCGTTTTTATAAAATTATTTGATTGGTGAGAAAGTTTCCATGCACAGTAATTGTGAAAAATACATTTCACAAAATCATGTGGTAACAAAAAGTGCCCATTTACATTAGTTGTAAAGTATACATTCAGACTTCGTCCAATGTTCAGTTCATCCTGCACTTATATCATTTTCTTGCCCGCTACAGATATACTTTTTACGTTTTCCTGTCACTATCTTATATAATTTATACTAGAAAATAAGCCATCCGCCATGCGGATGGGAATCTCTTCTTTCTGAGGATAAGATGAAATCTGGCGACCATTTAATTTGCGTTAATTGTGAAGAATTCATTTACGCATTGTCCGTTTTCATAAAATGATTTGATTGGTAAGAAAGTTACCATGCACATTAATTTGAAGGATGCATTTAGGCATTGCCGATTTTCACGAAATGATTCGTTTGGAAATAAATACATAATAATTAGTGATCATGTACATCATTTGTAAAGAATAAATTTAATTTAGTTATTGCCCGTTTGAGTTTTGCGGATGGTAACGTTCTTTCCAGCTCCCCCAGTTTTTGATAAAGAGTGATTACTTACGCATTTATAAAAGGTTTGACACAAAAGTCAGTGTAAGTAGGTAGGAAATCGATTCCGCGCAGTAATACGATCAATCCGGCCTTCACCCCGGGTGTAATTTAACTTTGGTAACTGTTTAAAAATGAAGATGTGATGCGGAGTCCGCTGCGCGTCAAGACCGCGCTTCGCTTCTCACGTGCTCCGTCACTGAATGGTTATTACTGTTACGGTTTCACTCTAACACTACATAACCATTAAAGTACTCTTAACTTCTTTGCAAGTTACAATAATAAATATCCAATAGAATCAATTTATCAAAACCGGCAATGCTAATATCCCGACATGGAATGTACATATCCGAAAAACGCCATCCGCGATGCGGATGGGAATGTCTTCTTGATGAGGATGATATTATGAGATCTTGCGCCCATTAGTTATTCATTTAGGCATTGCCCCGTTTTGATAAAAAGTAATTTGGTTGATGAGAAAGTTACCTACCGTGCATACTAATTGGGAAGAATACATTTAGGCATTGCCGGTTTTGACAAAACGATTCGATTGGTAACAAAAAGTGACCATGTACATTAATTGTATAGAATACATTTAGGCATTCCCCTCTGGGTATTGCGGATGGGAACGTTATTTTGGGTTCCCCCATTTCTTCATAAAGACTGATTACGGATTTATAAGAGGCTTGGGAGAAAAGTCAATGTCAGTAGGCTCAAAACTGATACCGTGCTGATACTACTCTTTCATACTAATTTCAAATGGATATTTCATAAAATAAAGCCCCGACCTCGGATACTGTGTTGTTATCAAGGATGTTCATAATATTGCCAACTGCTTTCCAGTAACAACAAAAGTAAAATGCTTAGCAACATAGCACAGTAACTTACTTTCGATGTTAATGTCAATATTTTTTCAAGCAAAAAAGTTATAACAACATTATTACTTTTTTAACAAACTTCACTACTTTCAGTAAAAATCATCCAATCAAATCATTTTGACAAAACCGCTATGCCGTTGCTTAACTTGGAGTAAAAACCAACCAATTGAATCGGGACGTTGAGTTTTACGTTTGTACAACATGAGATGTACATAAACGACCCACCCTGACAATCAGCCTCATCCTCACCTCGAAGCTTTTAGTAAGTAAGATACAGCCCCGACCTTAGCTGAGTGAGCTCAGATACTCTGTGGTTGTCATAGATCTTGTGATTATTGCCAACTGCTATCCGATAACAACAAAAGTAAAAAAACAGCGGTATTGCATAAGATTCAATATTTCAATCTTTTTCAAGCTTTAAAGTAATAATGATTATTACTTTCAGTGAAAAGAATTACCAATAAAATCATTTATTATTATTTTGTAAAAATACCGCTATGCCGTTGGTTTACATTTTTGTGCCATTCACATTCTTTGCAAGTTGCACAATAAATATCCAATGGAATCAGTTTATCAAAACCGGCACTGCTATTACTCCAACATTGAATGTACATATACGACCAACCCCTGCCATCATCATCCAGATCATGAAGCTTTTAGTTAATAAGATACTCCTTGTTCTCGTTTAAATTGTAAACTCCTGCGAAAAGAAATGATTTGATGATAGTGCATATGTTTGTGTAACCCTAACCATTATTTTAAACACCTACATGAATACCACCTTCTTTACCATTGAAAATAACTCTTACTACCGCAGTTACTTGGCATCAATGTATATGTGAACAATTCCCCCTCTGCAGCAATAACCAGCAGCTTTATTATACGCCCAGGCTACATGCTACATTGTAGGTCCAATCAATGAATCCTCAAATGTCAATAAGAGTCTTTGCCAAAACGACCGGTTTTACCCACAACCAATGAAAATTGTATCAGTAAAAACTAAAAGCAATCACCTTTTCGTGTAGTAGAATTTCGGTAAAATATAATTATGGTTCATGTGTGAAAATTAATCTGCATAAGATATCTTGACTGCATGAACTAAGGTGGTGGCATGTCATCAGATCGAATACGCTGAAATCTGAAATACTGAAAATGTCAACTTACTTTGAATGGCCCACCCATTATTATTTACCTCCATTCTTTGCGTAGCGTAGGTTAAATGAATTATTATTCATGTTCAATGATTTCTTAGTGTGGCAGGTGTACATAGTTACAATATTAACTTATGTGAATCTAACTCAATCCAGAATGAATATTTTAACTTTTATCTCATTCTTAGAATCCACCCCAATCAAAGAACTCAGTAACTCAGGAACAAAAAATGTCAGGTGGAAATCTGGTCGAATTTGATGTTTAAGTACTGTAGACAAAACAAGATGTTTATTTTGGACCAAAATGCAAACTCCATTCCTTTATTTAACAAATTAATGATATTTCTAGGCAATTATCTATTCCTGCAATACTATATTGAAATATGGCATATGGCATAGAAGGGCTTGATTGAATGAACGCATTCTCGTGTGCCTAAACTCCTGGAATAACATTACAGCCTCAGCTTTGTACATCATTCACCCAACATCCACCTGCATAAATGTATATGTATAATAGTTGAAGTCAATTGAACTCAGTTTCTTTCCAATCATCAATTTACATACAACTCATTGCTTTGCTTCTCTCCTCAAAACAGGCCCTTATATTTATTGCCGAGGCATTCACTCAGACTCAAGATACTTTCCCTCCTTACAAATTCGTGCAGGCAACTTGCCTCCGTTGTCCTTCAATGTCTCATTTGGGGTGAACCAAGTTCGAGTTCAAGGTTTTTGTCAAACGTACTACAGGAATACAGGAAGTAATAAGGTACCAACCCTTCATAAAATCTATCTTGGTATACCTTACTAAGTTCACAAAAGGTCTCCTTGGCCTTAACCTTTTCGTGAAGGCAGTGACAAACAATCCGGACGTAACAAAGAGCGTGTGCTTGTTGAATTTCCTTTTCGTAAAAATTTCCTCCTTATATTCTGTACGGGTTACTGCCTATTCGCACGACGGCGCAGATTATTGTTGTTGTTATGCAAGCTAAACGACGCAACTGACATTGACTGGGGTGTAAAAAAAACTAATACATATTGATTAGCTAATGGAGTAAGTACTATACGTCAGTTCGTCAAGGTGTAATTTTGCAGTTGGCGAATCATCGTTTCCAAACGACATTCTTTCCTCGTTTCTCTAATGTAAACAATAACAGAAACAGATAGGGGTTTACCTTATAGCTCATCTATATTTGCGTATGCTAATACCACTTGCAGAATCATAAACTCTTTGATTCAGGGGTACTTACAACATATTTACACCCATGTACTTTAGTGCATTATATATTAGGCATAAACCTAAGAAAAATATCTTTTTTAGCATCAGAGACACCAGTGCATAACATGCTTTCAATTGAGTATACTTCTATAAAAATTAATGATTTTGGAATTTTATAACAAAATGTTCTGGATCTGGACCTAAGGACATGCTATGAATATTTTTTAGTATGTACTTAAGCAGCAAGAAGCGCATTATTAGCTGCAATTCTAAACTGCATAAGCATAAATTCTCATACCATTTCTTTCAGCTATTACGGTTTTTAGCTATATATATACGACTCTGAATGCTCCTACAGCAATAGCCTTTTGAAGGAGTGTAAGTACAAATATTAATTGTTTACAGGTCGCTTAGTCCTCTAACTGGTACATGTCCTTAAGGTATAACCTGTAACCTATGAAGACCCTTAAACACTGGAACCAATACAAATTCTTCAATATAATCGTGTTTATATAGCTATATATACACACTTGATATTTTTTGAGTCGGTTCCCTGCGTAAAACTTTTTGTTATTGAGAGCAGGAATTTGAGACGAAGAGTCAGACTTTCGGTACAGTCGGCAGATACAACCTGTGTCTTGCACTCACTCAGCTGATCTGCCTGCAGCAGCGACCAGCCTCGCCTCTTTAGTACACAGAAAAATACAAGTTGTGAAGAGATCAATCTTGAGTTTTTGTCTGACAAGAAAAACTGTAGACAACTCGAATGCCTGTAATAGTTTACGTCCATAATCTCGAAATAAACCACTCGTAACTTATTTATGTAAGTCAGTAACGCAACCTCAGTTTTGGCTGCGGGACTCTTGTGTTCGGAAGAAAATATATAATCACGTTTAATCAACGCAAGTAAGTCAAATGCATGGCGAGAATTTTGCCTGCAATCTAGTAAAATACTAGTGTAGTTTTTGGGTTTTGAATAATTTTTCGATTTTTTAGGGTAACTTTGAGTATAGTTATAATATGTAAGTAATAATATATATATGTTACACAAATAGAAATGGGTTATCCAAATTTTAACGTTGCCCAAGTAGGTATTTACGCGACTTTCTGGGGTTGATTTTCTTAATTTTTCAAGCTACCCAAGTAGATAAGTAATTATTATTGAATTTTCTGTGGATAATTCTCTTAAAAGCCAATTTTAGGTCAGGGCTCAGAACGAGCTATTTCTGGAAGTGCAGTTTATGATTGATTGAACTAAAACTGCAAGGGCATTTTTGAGCTTGCATTTTATATGAGATTTTCTTTGTAACTAACAAAAGTAATTTTTATAGCTCTCTTCCCTGTCGGCATTGATTGGAGAGATACTGGACTGGTTTCAAGAATAAAGGACTAAGTGTAATCACATCAACTTTTGGAATTGATTTTGCGGTAGAAACTTGAGTGGAGAATTTTGAAAACAATCATCCATGACATTGTTGGCAGATCGACACAAAAGGTAACGAATGGTTGATGTTTGTAGACATTAGGTTAATATTTTTCAATAGTTTATGCAAAAGTAAGTTCTGTTGGTTGTTTTATGTATAGGTGCGAATGTTTTTGTAAACTAAAGTTGAGCCTACTGGATAAACTTGTTACTTTTGAAATTAGGTTCAATGATACAGCTCATTAGGTTGAATGATTTGGTTCTTGTATTTTACAAAAACTACTAGAGGTTGGGGATGGAAACATTGATTCAGGAAAGATAACATGCTTGTAATTGATTGTGAATATAATGAAAAAAGGAAATATGTGGCATTGACTAGTAATATTGTAAGAGAGATTTTGATGAGTTGGAGCGATTGGCATTGGTGCTAATGATTATTACTCGATCGTTGACGGTCGACGGTAGTGTAGGGATGTAAGCGAAGAGTTTAATGTCAGTGCTGTTAAATTTAAAATGCGAGGATTTAGAGGCTGTTCGACAAATGAGGTTGTGAGGATATTGGTGGTAGCGTCGTGTGCTGTCAGACAGTCGACAGTCAGAAGAAATATTTATATAAATGTACTAATCAGTGCTGCTGCGGTGCAAGTTGACTTTGGGTACATGAATAATATTTACTGAAGCCAAAGGTATTGGAAAAAGTTTGTACTTGCTATAGTGCATGTAATAACCGTATTATTGAATGTTTTATTTTAAAGGTTATCATCGAACATTTGTCAACTTATCGGGGGCAGCGTTTTTTGAGAGTTTATTAGATCCTGCTTGTTTTCCAAATCTGGTACGTTTCGTTGTTTTGGTCAGTGTGGGAATAACTACATAAGCGTGAAGACTGCTGAAGTACGATACTGCAAGTGAAATTCTTCGTGTAAACGGTGTAGGGTGATTGTGACTTTAAGCGTTCTTCTAAATATCTAAGTGTATAGATTGCCAGTGTGTAGCTTTCAAGTGGGACCTTTCTATCCATACTTTTATATAGCCGCGAAAAATCCAGAGTATTCCTTATAGAGTGAGTGAACCTTTGAAAATGATTGTGAATGTAAGTTGGTCCTTTTTTTTAGGTTTTTTGAAATTTGATTTTTAGCACATGCCTTGATTAATCCAGATACTTTTTTCTCCAGTGTGTATGTAGATGGCTTGCTCTATGTTAATTTCTTTTTCCATATAATGTAATATAAAATGAGCATGCTGCCATCCTTCATGAATTTATCTTTTTACAGCCGTACTATAGCCGGAATATGTGGCAGATACCCTCGGAGTTGTTGGTAGCAATTCAGAATGGGAACGTAGACCGATGTGCTGCACTGTTAGCAGCAGGAGCAGACTGTGATCATATCTTCAAAATCAATTCACAATCTCATCCTGCCATTTGCGTTGGAGTCCAACGAGGAACTATAAAACTAGGTAGAGGCAGAATGTATATAAATACTCGTGTACAAATCATTCCTCTTAAATTATTGCTGAATAAAAACTTGTGAGTAATCATATTTTTATCTCTTTTGTTTTAGTGGAGTTGCTAATCAGAAGTGGTAGTGCTATCAATAGGAGAGATTCAGATGGTAAGTATTTTCCAAACTTATTATTTATTTGTTATTATTTGTAATGCGGAAATCGAGAGTTAGTCAGGATTATTCTAGCCACTAATACTTGTTTTTTTACACAGGGCGTACTCCCTTGCATATAGCAACTGAGTTTGGTTATGTTGACATAAGTAAACTGTTAATTCAACATCGTGCTGATATTAATGCTGGTGACAACAAGGGCATAGCTCCACTTCATATTGCAGCCAAGCGTGGCTGCGTCCGTAAGTTCGAAAGAAAACCGCGCGTTGACTTTTATATGAGTAGCTAAATTTTCTACCAATGTAATTGATTATAACAAATCATTTCAGAATTAGTACAAAGTCTGTTATCCCATGGAGCTGATGTAAATCGGAAGGATCACACAGGAAAGTCTCCTTTGATATACGCTTGTGGAACTCCTAATACAAGTTTTGATGTCGTGCAGTTGCTGCTCGCAAATGGAGCTGAACCTGATGAAAAAGATGACACGGGTTACACTCCTTTAATTTACACCCTGTCTTCTCCAAACTATACATATGATACTGTTAAAACTTTAGTCTCGCTCAAAGCCCGTTTGGATGTATGCACTCCTGAAGGGAAATCTCCTATTCATATTATTATACAGAGTCGTAACCCAGAGTAAGTTGAAATTCTAGTTAACGTCTACCACTACCGAAATTCTTGAAACATGTCTTAGGAATCCTTAGACGAAGTATGCAATTAAGCATACATCATTTTAAGTTTATGAATTTTATGCATTAGGAAATGGAAGTGCTTGAATCTATTGCTCAAACATGGTTGCGACATAAATCAACCCAATCAGATTCGGCAAACTCCTCTTCATTTAGCCTGCCTACTGAATGATAAAGAATCTCTCCGAATACTCATTAGAGCTGGTGCAAATCCTAATACTAGTGATGTTTTAGGAACAACGCCCTTATCCTGTGCAGCTGCTGTTGGTAAGCCATGAAAGGTCAAAAAATATGGAAACTGTAAAATTCAACATTTAATTTTTTTTTCAGGAAAGAAAAAAGATCTAGTCGAATTATTGTTACGTGGAGGATTCCGTGCTGATCCTGAGTTGCTAAAGATAGTGAAACTTGCCTGGGTAATTCCTCGATTGCGAGAACCTGAAAACCTAATGGAATACTCTCGAAGATCGTTTGCAAAATACATGGGAGGAAGCTTGGTTGATTGGGTCGAAAATCACCGGGACGAAATACCCGCCACGCTTGTCCCTTTTATTCTTCTACAGTCTTGCGAGAACTGATGTTACGCAAATGTAATATTGTTGTTTATATTAACTACCTTTATTCGTTGTTTTATGCTCGAATAGTCTAAGTATCGAAATCGGCGATTACTGTGTAATTATTACTGCGAGTCAGTGGTCGGTTGATTGTACAAAATTGTTAAAGAAAATATTTATTTGTAATAATACTATCATACAGTAGTAGGTCTGTCACCACTTTGAGAAAAAGCTGCCATCCAGATGTTTAAATGGAAACCTCAAATGTTGCCTGTACAAGTCGTAACGAACGAACAAATAATCAAAATAGTGTAAAAAGTTTGTACAGAATTTCCGGTATGCTTTCGCTTACAAATTATCAGTTTAGTACTGGTTGTAATTTTGATTTCATTCGCACCCTAATTTTATAATATATCTCAATTTATGACAAGTGGAAGTTCATTTCTAAATCTTTTTTCCGTACTGTTATTTATGTAACCACTTTATGTACTGATTATGAAGCTTGGAACTCCTTTATTAACCGTTTCTTTATAATTAACGAATACGTATTGTTAAGTGTGTAAAAATAATTAATTATTGTTATTTCATTTTACGTGACGTCGCAGCATGCAGTTAGTTTATTTTCGATCGATTATTTTGCTAAGTTGAATTTATAAATTCCGTAATAATATAATAATAAGTGTATATCTTAAAAATTTAATGTGGTCGGTTCAGCGTTAAATTTACTCCAAGAAGTCGTGCTGTGCATTTTTTCTAGATTCTGGGTTTAAGAATGCTCATTGTTGTCAACTTGTCAATCACCAGTTCGGTGTTAGACGGTTAATTCAGTGGATCTTAAAGCGGAAATTTTTTCATTAAATACTTGAAGAAAGTAATGAAAACCAAACCGTGGAATACAATCGTCTTGTATTTATCCAGGTTGGCATGTATTGTATAAATTACAGAAAAATAAAGAACTCCAAACCGTAGTTATATTAGTATTTATTCCTTGAAATTTAAACTTCTGACTATTCAACCGAGTGGTCCGACCGAGTCCAGGAATGTTGATTGTCTAACACAGCTACAAAAATATCGAGCAGAACTTTCCGTCAATTCAGGATTTGCTACTTTTATTATTGGTTTTACAATAAATTAAAAATTACCTTTTCCGACGATGTCATAAAACACCCCTGGAATTGACCATAAGGTTTACAGTTGTCCTTCGACTCGATTTTCAAAACGCCTGTGAAAATGGACGGAGAAATAATTTTCACCCATTTAGATTATTTAAAGTAGCATTTGATGATACCGCTTACCCGTAGACTCAGAGCATTTAGTAACAGCCTCGGTTAATTTATTGACAAGTGACTTTGGAGCGTGATCTTCGATCATGTCAATCATGGCATCTCTGTCTAAGTTTCCGCTTTCAGCTATCTAATCACCAGGTAAATGGAACTTCAAAACTGATTTGATATTTTCGTGCTAAAATTGAGAATTCGTAAATGAAAAATGAAGGTATAATACTTACCAATTCCATCGCCCCCAATATACATTTTCCTAGACACTAGAAGATGAAATATAATTAATTTATGGATTACGGTGTTTTATTCCATAAGAAATCGTGAATGCTGATCTCATGTCTTTCAAATGAATCAACAGAAAAAATTAAAAGTGTGGAGGAAAAATTAATTTTACCATCTTACTTTATCGTCGAATCCCTCGTCCTGATACTGGTCATATTTTGGTCCAGTTTCAGGGGTAACTGCAGTTTTTACAAAGCAATCTGCAATTGCTTTGGAAAGATCAGCTTCGTTATTGAACTTTTTCAAGCAACCAGCAGCAGGTTTAAATCCGCAGATAATCCCCAAACTTGCCAGTATCAAAAAGAAATTAGTAAAACGCGCCATTTTCCCGATTTTCTTGTGAAATATTTGCAAAAATTTCAAAAAGTTTCTCGTAAATAGTGTGCTGTAAAATTGACAAATTTCAGAAATGTACGCAGTGTCGGAAAGCTTTAGTTCGAAGATGCTATTTTACTATTTTTTCTGGAATTTATATGGTTGTCAGGTCCATTAACAATTATGTCCCCACATAATACTTCCGCCTGTGAATTTTGGTTCTGACAGCGAAAGAGTCTGGTAAATGTTAAACATCATAATACTATAAAAAGAACGGTCCCAATTAGCATTATTAGCTCCTCTAGCCCTTTTGAAATTGTGTGTGTAATTTCTTCGCAATTGAATAAACATTTAAATGAATAACAGAAATTACAGTCTACAAAAATATGCGTTTTATGGTTTTCCCTTGGAATTCATAGGCCCTGATTTCCGTATATCTCTTCAGGGATGGGAAATCACAAAAATTTGGATTCTCACTTGAAGATAAATTTGTTCTTAATTGAAATATCATTTCCTATTCTTTGTACTATTGCTTTACGCAATCCGGTATGAATTCCAATATCATTGGAACAATCGGTCGCGTCAATTCCAATTCGCTGCCTTTTGAGTGAGCTTGCGGTGTCATTTTGTCAATACATCCAGGCAAAATTTTCATGTTTGAGATAAAACACACTTATTTTTAAACCTACCTTTTTTATGCAATACTTAACCTTTGAATTCATTTTAAAATATTTAAAAAATTATAATTACTGCGTATTGCAAGGCAAACACTATTGAAGTATCAGTGAAACAAGATCATTATTTCTTTCTCTCCATAAAACTCCTGCCTGGGTAAAAGTAAAAATCCAACGTAAATTCAACAAAATCACAATATTTTGGATAAGATAAAGAAATGGGACGAAAAAATTTCTATATAATTACTGCTTCCCATTCTGCTCCATTATCCATTAACTTTGATTTCTGAATAAAATATACTTTTTGAAGTTTTTTTCTATTCTAATATGAAATCTCTACCCAAAAATTGTGGATACAATTCCGATTCCATTTCTCATTCGATTCCCAGCCCTGCTTAAAATTAGTGAATTTTTTAATAAAATGAATGTTAACAATGTAAACCAACTATACTTACGTACATGCAAATTGTTACAACCTTTGTAAGTGGAATGACAGCTAATTATTAAGGGACAAGATTGAAAGGTCCATCCGGAGAAATCATCTACTTGTTTCTAATAATAACATTATGCTCTCTTTATTAGTCACTCATTTGTTGGACTAACAAAATCATTTCATAGTTTCCATACAAAAGTTTAACCTTAATCATTTTTTACATTTAATCAATTTCCCTCTTTTTGCTCCTTTACGTACACGATGATAATTCATGTCATGTTCCAGGAACGTATGACAGTATGCTTTAGAGCTGCATGACAATGAGAAGGGACAAGTATGCACTTTAAAAACGACTAATTACTTATTCAGCCAGAACTGTCCTACGTCCCTTGACCTCATCCCATCTCATACTTTCATATTCATACCACTTAAGTGATTAAGTACTTACAATCCCTTAATTACTAAATTGAAGACTAAACGAACTAAACTACTTTGAACTAAATTGAACCTGATGGAATGGTTGGGGTACTATGCGTTTGAATATCAACTTCAGCTTCACATTTCCTAAATTACGTTTCTCCTTAACTTGATGCCTAGACTATATACTTGCACACACAGTGAGCGTAGTGAAGGTACATGGATAGTTTTTCAATTTCAATCACTTTCATACTTATTCCACGCTGCGACGATATACTTAAGTAAGCTCTATTGTAGTAACACATTAAGACCTAATTATATCAATTATGAAACAAATTTTATGTACATAGCAGGTCATTTGTAGGATTACTGATAATGTAAACAAGCCTTTCCCGGGTGTTAGGCAGGTAATTGAAAAATTATTTTGGAAACTGAAGCGCTGCCTTTCAGCTCATCCCGGAATCATTCGGGTGAATATGTGTTCCCTAAAAATATAGTTATAGGAAAAAGGTCCTTTTGCCCTGCCTTTGCGTACAAAAGCGTGTAGATCCTTTGATTGCTCATATGCTCATACATCATACACTAAAAATTCAAAGGAACTCCATGAGCACAGGAAATTATAGGTATACCCCACCATCTCAACCTATATCTTACCTACAAAAGGCCCCCTACCAAAAGATTTGTGTAAAATATGCGTTCTCAGGACTTTTGTGAACAGCAAGCACTGAGTGAGCAAGAAGCTTTGTGTATTCTACGATTTAGAAAAGGACGATAAAAAATATCTGTTTACACCCGCGGGCAAAGCAACTTATTAAAAGCCCTTCCAGTTTTACTCACAGCGACTTCTTGAGTTACTTTGACAGCCTTTGAAACGAAGGGACTGAAGGGAAGTATAGTATTGAAATTCCTATCTTATCTATACCCAGTGTGATTCATACAATTTCCTTAGAATTAGTTCTGACGAGTCCCTTAAAAAAGGGTCTTAATCCTGATTTATTTCGATCTCCCTTGTAGATTAGGGTCTCATTGTAGTCCCTACTCTTCTTACCCACAAGTCATTAGTTTTTACCAAGTCCGGGACTGCACAAGCATTTTCTACGCTTCAACTTTACAAAGTGTTCAAATTTTATACATTTTTACCAAAATAATTTTTACTTTCAAAAATAAGGCTCAAAATATTTTATACTAACGTACAAAGTACAAGAACTCACGTTTAGAAAAAGACTTACAAAATAACTTTTTCCTTCCTGACTGACATTAAGTGGTTGATTTTATAAGCAAGGAGAAAATTAATCAAGTCTTGGCAGCAACATATAAGAGCCTAGAGTTGAAGGAGCGTTAATGTGATTAATTTGCTCATAATAGAGTGGATAGGGGCCTGGGAAAGAGCTCCGTTCAATAAATAACATTTCCTCCTCAAGTGTTTTCAGATTAGATTAGATATACGCACCTCTCTACATTTATATCCATGGTTTTTACTATAATTCTGCAATTAACGCCATACGAAACTTAAAAAAATATATTGTAAACATTGCATTCCTGCCAATGCATTCGACAAAAGTACTCAGAAATTATTAGGGTGTTCGGGAAAAGTCAAGTAAACTCAAGCGCACTGGTGGAGCCAAATATTTTAAATAGAAATTGTGGAAATTTTATCCGCTACGCCGCTACAACTTTTTATTCGAATAACTCCGATTCAAACAACTTGGATTACAGAAAAATCCTTGATTGTTCCTACGATAAGGTCTACGCCGTATTCGTTCGTCCCTGTACAACTCATTTAAAGATTTTAAGATCAACTTATTCTGGCGGTGTGAGATTACAAAAGCCTTGAGAAATCATGAAATCACTAGGAGCGAGAGTCATCATCTGTGTTATCGGTAAGTCGACACTTTTCTTTCACACGCATGCAATACATAAGTAAATAATAAATACATACAGTGAAAACCAACCATAGGCAGTACATGTTTTCATGTTCGCTTATAAAAAGCGTTTGCACAACAAGCTACACTATATCTTGACAAACATGTAACAAGAGACTTCAAACTTTCCTGTCTTTTAGACCGCTTTTTTGCACCGTATCAAATTTCAGGGTGTAAACTATAGAAAGTAGCGTGAATTTAATGAAAATGAGTTTTATGCAGCTACTGCTGCAGCTGCAGCTAATAAATTATATCTAAATATAGTCATGTTTTGTTCTCACGAGACGTCATTCTCTTGTTGGTACCTCACTACCTTCACAACATTGACTAATCAAATATGTATAGTAAAAGGAGCAGAAATGTTATTAATTAGTATTAATACCGATCAATTAACCTATGAGGTATTTTGATTATTATAAACTACAACTGTTTTAGTACATGTCATTTCCTGCATATTTGAATACTTGGATTATTTTTTATTATTTTTACCTCGAAAAATCAAGTTTATACGAGAGTGATAGAGCTGAAATCATAGCCCAGTCTCTATTGCAGAATGAAAATAGATTGCAGTTGTTCCGAATAGAATGCACAGCAATATAGATATGCTGAATGGTGTCAAAGTGAAGGGGTAACTAAGTAAATAACTTCTGATTATCTGTGCGGAACAGTCAATCAACTTACAATTAGACTGTAGAGCAGAGTCTATATTAGATAGAATTACCGACTATGTGCACATTAGTTCTAAATAATCCTATAGTTGCTACTAGCGTGTTTATTGTAGAATCTTAAAAATATGTACGATGATTTTCCGAAGCGTCCTGCTGAATATGGTTACTCTTACTAGACTATGTAATGCATAGTGATTAGTGATACACAGAAATGTGCATCTTTATGTAAGTAAAGTAAATAGCGTCAATTTATCATTGGGATGGAAAAATTGAAGAGAGGTGATAGGTGAAAGAAATGGGAGTATTTCTTCCCATGGCACTACTATCTCACCATGGAACTTTGTTTCAAATCCATACAAATATATTTATGACGTGCCCAAAGCTATTACTAATAAAGATGTTGGCTTTCTTCGCGTGTGAGTTATGTACTGTTTTGCAATCATGCAGAGATGAATTACTAATCACATCCCGTTGACTCCTAGACGTCCTAGACCATGAACCCGTATTTCGCATTCACCACTGCTACTGCTCACTCAGTGTGTATGTGGCACAGCGTTATTTGCATAGCAGTTACAATGAAACAATATTTCCTGCTAACTTTATATGCCACTTTAATGACTATAGAAGCATCCTTAGTAAATACATAGATACCTAAAGTGGAGTATGGTAGCCGATGACGAGAACGGATGAGATTTTTTCGTGAGAGAAGTCAAATGATAGATAAAGTAAATGTGCGTTGTCCACAGGAAGATAGTACACATAGTATTAAGATTAAGCATTGGTGAATGTCGAACACGGGTACAAAGAACGGATATTACTGATACATAGTAAGTAACTATTGAATCAGAAGTATACATAAATATTTCTGCAATCGTGTTGAAAAAAATCTTGCTTTTCTTTAAAGTTTCATTTTAAATCACGTCAGCGTCAGTTCTGAATTTTAATGGGTAAATGCCCATCGTAAATAAAACTGTTCTGCGAAATTAAAATTTTGAATTTTTGTTTAGTAGGCTGAAAGTAAGTACCATAGTATAGAAAACTGAAGGAGTACTAAAACCACTCATCCATAATTCTGTGTAAATGATTTTATCTGGAAAGCTTTGTTCGTGTAGGACAGAGTATAGGAAGCTCAGAACTTTTAATAGTTCATTGTAGTCTGTAAAATTATGCGCTAGCATTCACAAGATGGATCAGTAGCTTTTGCAGTTACAAGTCCAGAATTACGCGTTTTATACCACGGATAAGAAATGCATTTCTGAAGGTGAATATACTGCACGCGTACATCAGCTGTCACATGCTTGTAACAAGGGATATTTACTACAAGATAGAGAAAAGGGCAAGAAAAAATAAGTGAAACTACATCTTGGGTGGTTTTAAGAGTTAAGGTATAGTGCCTTATTGGGAATTAACAGAATATTATTCTAAAATACTGAAAACTCATTGTTGAAATATTTTCTAGCGCTGTCATTAGCAGGGACTGTTATCAGCAGAGGAGCTCCGGGAGGCGGCGGAGGTGGCGGAGGAAGAGGAAATAGCAGTGGAGGAGGTCGCCAAGGAATAAGAGCTAGACTATTTACTCGAAACGCCACTCCTGACAAAGCACCAAGTCAGGCTAAAAAGGAGTCAAACGGGGCGTACTTAATTCCTGCCGGAGGAGGAAGTGTTTTTCCTATATTCAAAGCACAAGAGGTTACTTCCTACTACAGTAAGGAATGGATTTTTTACAATCCAATACAGTAAACTTATTCACAAATATACAATGAAGCGTTTAATAAATTTCATGTGGAAGCTTAGCTATTTCATTTTTCGAATTTTAATATATTGAATTTTGTGCGTCGATGTAGGAAGAGAAGGCTCTGGAATGTCAGCGTGGGGAATCATTGCATTAATTCTTGGAATAATCGGAGGTGGAACAGTGGCATGGTTCTGCTACATGGTGGGTCTACCACTTTGGCGTGATCGGCAAAGAAGACATAGTTTGATTAGTGATCCTATGCATCGACCTCAACATGAAGGAATCCCTCTACAAGAAACACCATCCACCGCAACACCATCCCCGTAATGACTGTTCCAAAAAGTCTATAGTTATTACTTAATCAGCCCATTTTGATTTTCGTCACGTCGCCGCCGTCTTTTTATTTATGTCAGCTTGTTTACGTTTAAATAATTTGTTTTCATATTCATGGGTGTATTGTGGATTGCCAGGCCATGGAAGGGTTCAGTTGTTGCATGACTGGATCCTCTTGGTTTCGTATATGTGTGTTACTTAATCATATGCTTTATGTGAATACATGTTTTTCTGTTATTTACGTAAAATTATTTTTAGCATGTACAACGTGTAGCTTATTAAGCTATAAAATTGATGTATAGAGTATTAGTTTGCTTGGGCTACTGTTAAGTTTACAATTATTATTAGAATATTTAAGTGATTGTTCCACAAAGTATGACTAATAATGTCAATAACTAATGCTCAATGATTGCCTTGTATGACATTTACAGTTGTATAGCCGTTTGCCTTCCAAGCTGAGGCGATAAGCAAGAAAACCTGATAATGTTGTCAGACGAAATGAGGATGAAAAGTTTGTAGGATACTTTATCTGATAATGAGTTGACTCGTCGATGTGTTCGTTATTCTTGGAAATCTTTCCCTCTAGATTACTTCGTCGCTTTACAGTTTTATTAGCACTTTCAATTTTTTAAAAATATACAAAAAATCGCACAATGACTTCATTTAGCCACAGAAATGTGTCTTATTGATAATGTGACGTTCATTTGAGTATCTATCACTAATAAAGCAAAGCCACCTTTGCTTTGTAAGCAACTCTGTGTTTATCACAGACAAGGCTAATAAAATATTGAATCCATTCGTTGTAAAATAGCTTCCTGTAATAACTTATTGTGAATATAATTACGTGTTTAAATACGACCTCGTTTCAATTTATACAACTGGATAAAAAGTCCCAACTTCCTAAAATTAAAAAAAGATTTACAATGCACAAATTCAAGATTTCAGGTATAGTTTAAATCTGAACTGAACTGGTGTATTTATAAGTTATAAAATTAAAAATGCATGTATATGTATGAAGTGATGATGTAAAAACGTAATAGTTTATAAATCCATTTAATTAAGTATACATTCCCAGGTTTAAAATATAAACCTCATAATTTTGCTGTAAGAGAATTACAAGTCACTCTTTCTATGAGAATAATTCCGGTACAAGTTTACTACCATTCCTAAGGCAAATGACAACTCAGAGAGAGAATAAAAATATTTTTGTATGCTCTGGTTCTTTTTACGAACATGATAGTTTGATAGTATCAGAATATTATTTACACCAAGTACGACTGCTGTAAACTACTAGGTCATGTTCTATACACTTCTTAACACATAATGTGTACAACAAACTTCAGTGGAGATTGAGCAAAAACAATCAAAAATTTCTACCGTCATCCGTGTTAGAT
Source organism: Spatulosminthurus flaviceps (assembly GCA_034693705.1). NCBI lineage: Eukaryota > Metazoa > Arthropoda > Collembola > Symphypleona > Sminthuridae > Spatulosminthurus > Spatulosminthurus flaviceps. Next base: position 18,345 of record JAQFXU010000939.1, read on the forward strand.
ATTAGTTACCAGAGTTTTCTAACGATTTGTAGATTGAAGAAATAACCAGCATATGAGATGAATGAATCATTGCCTTAAGACAATGTGACTTGACAAAATATACGTTTTTGTATGAGTTTTAGTTGTTGACTATTGAATCTCTATAATGTACAAATATTTTACTTTGTTTCACATTGAAGAGATAATTCAGGAACATAATTCTTGAAATCTGATATATTGCTAGAATATATTATTTTACTACATGATAATATATATATTAAATTTGTGTTTTTCTATTAAAAGCTAAAGATCATTATTACCATAATAAAATTAATTTGCAACCTCAAGGTAAAAATCAGGGGAATGGTATTAAAGAATTCTGAGAAATAAAAATAATAAGTAATAATAATTATTATTATTATTTTTATTTTTATTTTGAAAAATGTGCCAGACAAGGCGTCAGATTTACAAAATTCTATTCCGATTGCTGTGCTGTTCTTGCTTCTTATTAAGAAGTTCTTAATGATGCGTACTGCTTCTAACCTGTAGTGTTCACTACTAATGGTAAAATAAAATCAATTAGTTCTACGTAAAATGATACCTGATAATATGTTTTCGATGATTCATTGCCCATTTTTAATAATCTTCTCTTAAAAGCACAAATGTTTCACAAGGTAGAACTAAATCCATAATGACCCATTTTTACATAATTCTGAAGATATAACGAATGCTAACTTTCTCCTCGATATACTATTTAAGAATTAATAGGAATATAAAATACTCTTGCACCGAAAGGTTTAAATTGGCTAACCACGACTCGACTATACAATATCACTATATAATACCTAAATAGACTAAAAGCAAATACTTGCTAAAAATTGGCGTCCCGATGTGCACAACTCACACATGGCAATGTAATCCCCACAGCAGTACAACCATTAACGATTATTATATGATACGTCTAGAATACGGAGAGCAACAACAACATATGATTTTATGTCCCATGTCCGGCCAAAACTCATAATCATCAGTAAAAAAATATTATTGAATCTCATACTATGACTCACGATTGCAGGAATTAGAAAACCGATTCTTCATGGTTTAGAGACTACTTTTAAAAACATAATGGCTTCAAGTGCAGCACTTTTTCGGGCTAGTTCAGGACTCTCACCTTCGCCAACACACACTGCCGGAGGTCCGTCCAATTGTGTGGTTTTTGAAAACACAAGTTCGGCGTAGCACTGATGCTTTTGAAGATCGCTGATTCCAGGCACAGGAATGTATGATACTTTAAATTTTTCTTCCACAGCAATTTTGTTTAAACTTTCTTCATAGTCACCCAAGAGAACGTCCTACAGTAGATAAAGAAAATAAAGCACCAAAGTTCCCCGTACCTAACACTTAATAGTTTTAAACAACAAAGATTATGGGTTATCTTACAGGATTATTTGAATGAAGGTCAAGTATAGCTTGGCCGATGAGATGATGGTAACGGTGATGAAGATGAGCTATGAGGTTATGACACCTTTTCTTGTCTGTACAAACAGCTCTGCTTGGTTCCGGCAGTTGGTTCTGAACCGTAGCAAGCAATTCTTCAATTGATTCTCCCGTATGTACTTCAGACTGGATTTTTCGAAGCATTGTGGCAGCCGACAAATTTTTAGCCTTCTTTTTTTGATTTTCACAAACCGTTACAACAAAATCTGGTTTTCCATTTGCAGTCTTTATTCGACATTCCATGTAGAATTTTTTACAATGTGGGGGTCCTTCCTCCTTCAATTCCTAGAGCAATCAAAAACCACAGTTAACTGCACTTCTCTCCCCCTCTTCATTAATTCTGGGCACTGTGAATGTTTACACGAAATCAAATTACCTTGTACTCCGGATTTGGCAGCCCTCTTTTACCGCATAGATCTAACAATTCCATACAACTTGTAGGACTTATATCTAAAGTTTTAACCAATTTAGACAGGTTGTCCACAACAGGAACTCCACCATCCACATTTTCATTCTTAAGGCTCTCACCAGTCAGACCAGTCTTGTCATCAATCACAACATCTGTTTCCATGGGTACTGCAACAGCTACTGCAGACTTTTCAGGCTTTGGAATAGAGTATGGAGATGGCGATGAATTTGCTTTGGCTTGCCTAATGTCAGCCAAATCCGTAGGTTTAATGCCCAATTGAAATAGAAGGTTAAGTGCTGCTTTCTGCTTCGCTACTTTCTTGGTACTAGCGGTGCCCGCTCGGGAAACTATTCCAATAATTTATATAAAAATACTTCATCTATGATTCTAAACATCGTATTTCTTTGTAGTTATTGCAATAGACCAACGCTCTACTTCAGCAATTTAATTTTAAGTTACCTTCCGTATTTTCCTTAAGAAAGTTGACTACTGTAGCGGTAACTTCGAAGTTGGGCGGTTCTGAAATGTGGCTTCTGAGATCTGAAACCATAAAATCTTTTAAAACCTCGAACACGACATCGCCAGCATAACCGTCATCATACAAACATTATAACATTTTACATCATGACTGCTTCAACTACCTTTTTCTTGATAATTCGGGTATGCACATCCTTGTTTTACACAAATCTCTTGTAACCACATCACAGGGGTTTTGGAGTGATCATAACACGCCTTTTCTAATGCTTCTTCCATTTTGCCCAATCAACCACGTGAAAGCTCCTTGCCTTGTTAACTTATTGATTTTCTAAAATCAAAAAATCAATTTTGTAACAAACTGAATTTATTACTTATCACAATCATAATTAAATTAATTTCTCGCCCAATATCTCAATATTATAGACTATAACAACTGTCCTTAATCTCGCTACACATAAAATTACAAACTTATATTGTCAATCTTTTTTACCGTTTTCCTTTCACTCCCAACAGTCCCAACCCCAACACACAAAAAAGTAAATCCCGGTCACACCCCTCTTTCCAATCCAGCTCTCCAGCCTCACAACCACCAACTATAACACTAACATCGGTCAACGGCCATACTAACCCAAGTTCTATAACCAAACTTTCACTTTTGTTCTTATTATATCTATTTATCTAAATACGTTCCCCCCACCAAGTCCCTCGATCCCTCGGATCCACGTCAAACCATATTGGTTGTAAAACCTCACACCTTTTCGGACGTACGGGTAAAAATCACCTGCAACATCCAATAAAAATTCAAAACATATTACTATCAATAACATTAAATAGCCATTACATATATACATTATCCAAAACACTTCAAATAAACGGAATCGTAAAAGCAAGCAGACAATCGTACCTTGTACACACTATATTACCCTCACCAAATAATATTAAAAAATATATCGCTCAGCTCACTTTAGTCCCTCACTGTAGTTAATTCACAGTCCACATTACAATGTAATTATAGCTACTCGGCTCTCTAAAATAAAGTGCGTGTCAAGAATGTCTTTGCTTCACTAAACAATAAATAATCCAAATTCATGAAGCAGAAAATATGCACTCTTTAAAAATTTTCTGCACCGATCAACAACAAAATTTTTTAGTCAATATACATACCCTACTACTAATATTTGACACATCATTATGTAATTATGGCAACATATATGCGATTAACAGTTTTGGCTGATTGCAGCATTTGCACGCGATAAAAACGTCCGCACGTCGACATCGACATGTATACCCACATCCCCCGTAACCATCAAACACCAATCGTTTTACTTCCTCGTGCAATATAATTACTTTTTCACGAATATCCAATTACCTCCACCTCCACTATCTCTCTGGAGCTGACTAAAAATTAATTCCCATCGTTTCCTTTTTAAAAATCTTCCAATTAAACCTGACACATGCATATTTTCAATCCATATAATTATTCTCCGTTAGTATCCTACAAAGTCGTTAAAACATTTGCTCTCACAATCAGACGTTTCACTGATCTGTTACAACGATTCTTTTAAAAAACGATACATGATACATCTTATTTTTGAAAATTTAAACCCAAGGTCATGATAAATATTTCCCTGTCTCCTCTCTATGGTGTGAAAATCTAAAACAGCTTATCACCCTATCGCTAAAATACTCAATGGCAGGAATAGGACATCATTGGAAATCCCACACAAAGAGATGAAATAATGCCTATATAACTCATCATTCTTATTTGTATCCTTGAAAATGCGCAAAATGTGGCATTAAATTAACGTTTCGTAATTGTCACTCTTCCAAATTCTTGGAAGGCTTACAAAAACACATTACATTAAAATCACAGTGTCGAGAGCAGCATTGTTTCTTAACCACCCGTATGTATTTTAATGTTTATGAACGGTATGGTTTCTACAAAAAGTGCAATGGTAAAGAGTTTCAATGCTGGAGCGGAGTTTATATCTAAAAAGTGTACTTAAAGGATTTGTATAGGAACAGTCTTGAATTTTTAGCAAAACGAGAGGCTCGTATTGCGCTTTATCAATGGGTGTTATGGTAACGGCGTGGGCACAATCTAGCGGCGTCTGAAAGATACCTTATAGGACCAAAGAGGCGAGCTAGCTTCTTTAATGTATGTTTTTAAATGTGAAGAAGTATACATTGCTATATATACTACTAAGGAGGTATGGGTTGGAGTGCTTTACTATGTGTGTACATGGTTAAATTGTATGTATATATGTATAAAGAATACTCAGTGGAACTGCCAGTTTTAGCCGCATGCACTTGCATTTATTATTGAGAGTTCATGCTATATTAAATCCTCGTTGACAATTTACGGAGAGGATATTTCGCATAGAAGTACTTATAGAATTTCCGAGTATTAATTTCCACAATCCTTTTATTTGGAGAGATATATATACATTGCCGTTGCTATTCTGTCTGTACTCTATATATGTGTCGGCACTTACATTTAAAAAGGGCTGTGGGTTTTTCAAAGTCGGTTGAATTACGTATATAGGATATAGTGGTAGATAAGAGCGGATGATCGGAAAATTGAAGATTCGAAAATTTTTCTAGGTTGTAAACTTGGACACTTGAGTTATTGTTTGGTAAGAAATGAACTTTTGAGGATGGTAATTAGTGGTTGCATAATTATGAGCGTTGAAGTTGAGGTGTCGTGGTATTCGGAGGTTACATTATTGGTAGTTGCTATCCGGCGTTTGTGTTTTGCACTTGTAGCGTAAAGTGATGAAATTATGGGAAGAAGAGAATTAGATTAATTTTTAAATGGGTAGTTGATAGTTGTTGTATTATTGAGTAAAATAAGGTAGATCGGGTTTTTGTAGAATAAGAATTTTGGAGAGATTTGTTTTTTTTGTATGGATTAGCATTGTTTGAAGGATGGATGGGGCTGATGGTTGGTTGGTGTTGGTGGGACTTCTTGTGGGAATGTGACAGTTAATTTGAATGTTTTGTGAATTGAAAGAGTTTTGGGGTGTATGGGGAGGTGTTGTTAGATAATGAAATTAATGATGATTTGATTTTTGTAGGTAAAAACGATATTGTTGGATTTAGAAGTAATTTGGAAGGATGTCGACGGTGTCGTTCCACATCGCAAATCTTCTGGAGAAGGTGAGTACGGGCATTCAGGAATTAATGTGTGGTTGCTATGAATGCTATTGTGGAGTTTGAGGTTTGCTTTGTGGGGGATTTATTATTTATTATGGCAGTGTTTTGTGTGGTTTGGGGTTATTGTCATGGTTTCTATTTGTTGCAGATGACGTCAAGCGATAAAGATTTTCGCTTTATGGCCACCAATGACTTGATGTCAGAACTCCAGAAGGATTCGATTAAGCTGGACGATGATTCAGAAAGGAAAGTTGTCAGGATGCTGCTGAAATTATTGGAAGACAAAAATGGAGAAGTTCAAAATTTGGCTGTGAAATGGTAAGAGTGATGAAAAATGCTGTCATTGAGAGTAGTAAAAATTGGATTGAAACTTATTATTAGGGTTATGAATAATATGGGTTTTTGTTTTTATGTGTTAGTCTGGGTCCTTTGGTTAATAAAGTTAAAGAACCGCAAGTTGAAACAATCGTTGATACGCTGTGTACAAATATGACTGGGGAAAAGGAACAACTTCGTGATATATCGTCCATTGGACTTAAAACCGTTATTACGGAGTTACCACTTACATCTCAACAGTTAGCGAGCGTCATTTGTAAGAAAATTATTGGAAAACTATCAGTAGCGATAGCGAAGGTAAAATCACAGTTTATTCACTGAGTAGAGAATGGTTTTATTACAGCTGTGTGTGTATTAGCTAATATGTATTTTACTGTACTGTCATCATTGTATCATGTAGCAAGAAGATGTAACTGTTCAGTTAGAAGCGTTAGACATCCTCGGAGACTTATTATCCCGATTCGGCTCCATTTTACAACCTTACCATGCTATGTTGTTGGACGCCTTGCTTCCACAGCTCAGTTCCGGAAGGCAGGCTGTAAGGAAGCGGACAGTAGTTGCACTTGGGCATTTGGCTGCGTCGTGTGGACTGCCGCATTATCAGAAAATGGTTTCTATTCTGTTGGATGAGATGCAGAAGGGATTGCAGGGTGGTCAAGCGAACACTTATATCCAATGCTGTGCAACCGTGTGCAAAAATTCTGGTCAAAGATTTTCCGAGTATCTTGATCAAGTTGTGGTGATGCTCATGAATGCCTGCCAAATTCAAGATGACGATGAGCTCAAGGAAAATACTCTGCAGGTCTGAAAATGTTGTGGAAATTGTATCAGTAGTAACTCGTAGCTTGCTTTCAAAGCAGTTTTTAGTTGTGAGATTGGTTTTGTTGTCAAATTCCTTTTAACAGTGAAACTTTGCTTTCTTAGGCTTTTGAGGTATTTGTATCCCGATGTCCACAAGAAATGGGCGCACTTGGACACGTGGAACCGGTTCTTTCTTTGTGTGTCAAATTAATTTCTCACGATCCGAATTACAATGATGATGAAGGCTCAGGGTTTGGAATCAACGAGGAAAGCATGGATACGACCACTGGGGATGATGATGACGATTTACAGAATGACGAGGAAGAGCAGGAAGAAGATGAATACTCTGACGATGATGATATGTCTTGGAAAGTGAGGCGAGCTGCTGCCAAATGCATTGAGGCTGTGATTACTTCTCGACCAGATTGCTTACTTTACGTTTACCGGAATGTGTCCCTTCCTTTAATTGTACGATTCCGGGAACGCGAGGAAAATGTGCGTTGCGACGTCTTCAGTGCTTGGAGAGCTCTTTTAAGAGCTACCAAACCAGCTGTCCTAGCTCTTAAAGAATCCACTCAAACTGGTCTGCCACCCAGTCCAGACGCTGCTGCAGCTGTTGAGGCACTTCAGTCACAAATTCCAACATTGGTAATACATTCAGTTTTGCTCCCCATGTTTTCAAGAATAATTAAAACTACAAACTTGAATGAAACTGAAGACAAATGTACAATTTGTGTAGGTAAAAATCGTCCAGAAGCAGTTGAAAGAAAAAAATTATCGGAGTCGACTTGTTGCACTACAACTTCTAGCGGAATTAGTGGGAGTACTTCCGGGTTGCCTGGCCCCATTTTTATCTGGAATGATGAATGGAATATTAGTGTGTTTGGCGTAAGTGTTTTACAAAGTCGAGTCAAATCGCTTTTTAGGTTACAGAAAGGTGTAAAGCTTCAGTGTAAAAATCTTAAATTATATTCTAGTGATCGGACGTCAATTTCCAATGTGCGTACAAGCACGCTGTCATTTGTTTATTGCATTCTAATCTCTCATCCCGTTGAGGTGGTCCAGCCACATGTTGAAGCTCTCCTCCCAGCTCTCCTGCAATGTGCGGGTGACAATTTCTACAAAGTAACTTCTGAAGCTCTTTTAGCTCTGCAGCAACTGATCAAAATTGTTCGTAGCAATGAACCAGGGGTTGCGGAGCATTGTAATGCTCAGCGAATTGCAGTTGAGATCTACCCTGTTGTATTACATCGACTCAAAGCCACTGACATTGATCAAGAAGTTAAAGAAACAGCAATTACCACTATGGCCACTCTGTTGGCGCATTTAGGCTCTTACATTCAGTCTGAATGGCCAAACTGTGTCCCTATATTTTTGGAAAGGTTGAAAAATGAGATAACTAGGTTAACAGCAGTGAAAGCCCTAAATCTGATGGCATCTTCTCAACTTGTGGAGTTGGATCTCCGTAACGTGCTACCAGAAGCAATTCCAGTTCTTGCTTCATTTTTAAGAAAAAATCAAAGAGCTCTAAAATTAGCAACGTTGGGTCTCTTAGACACTCTCATTCGAAGGTATGGAACAATGGATGAAGCATTGCTTCAGAATGTCATCAATGAATTATCCCCGTTATTAAACGAAAGTGACCTTCACTGCGCTCAGCAAGCATTGCAACTAATGACTTCACTCGCACTGAATCAACCTCAAGCTTTGTCACAAGCTGCTACAATCTGCATGCCGGCTATTAAAGTCCTTGTGAGGTCGCCGTTAATGCAAGGTAAATTAACTCCGAGTCCATTATTGTTCCTACTCAATTCCTGTCGTAATTCACCTATTAACGTATTACATTGAGCAGCGCATACTCCCACGTGTATACACATTAATCTCCGTGGCCCACGGTTCCATTTGTTTTACAGAGTTAGTCAATATTAATGGTTTTCAGGCGCTGCATTGGGAGCCCTGATGGAGTTCTTGAGAGCTTTGGTAGTAGCCAACATTCCAGCATTCTCATCCGCCAGACTTTTAAGTGTTTTCATTCAGCAGGAGTCAGGTTCATCACCAGCTAGCAAAGTTGATACTCATCATAAGCAGAGTTACTACAGCTTGGCAAAATGTATTGCTGTCATAAGTGTAAGTGCAGGTGGACAAGAAGCTACTACAGTTGCTCGTGGGTTCGTCTCAGATTTATCCAAACCAGGAACGCTGAGTGATACACAGATCGTAATTGCTCTTCTGTCTATTGGAGAGATCGGTCGCCATGTGTAAGTTTGTGTCATTGTTAAAATAGTGTAAAATGTTCTTTTCCGTCTACATTCTATTTTAAACTACACTTGGGTCTTTTGAAACTTTTGGCGTACTTATTAAGTGTTCTCTATTTTCATTTTAGTGACCTATCATCACTAGCTGACTTGCGACAAACTATTCTACATTATTTCTCACATGCATCAGAGGAAGTGAAAACAGCTGCGGCTTATTCATTTGGATGGACTGCGATTGGGAATTTACCAACGTTCCTTCCTGCACTTCTTCAAGAAATGGAAATGCAACCTAGAAAGCAATATCTTCTGCTTCATGCACTCAAAGAAGTATGTATAAGTGGTTTAAACTGCTTGTAGTTGTAAAACAAACATTTGGTACATAAAATATGCGATGTGACACCTTAAACTTGGTAGCAATGATGATATCGTGATGAGTGAGCTCTCAGGGCGAATCTTTAGTCTCCTGTTTCACGCCTGCAATGAAAGGGGGCTACGCACAAACTTTGTGTACTTACTCCCGGGAAGGTCTGAGTCAAGGGTCATTTATGCTCAAGCGGAGCATCCTTGTAATTGAGGAACAGGGTACAAGAAATACGAAGTGGTTTCTTCCCAGCGTTTTTTATACCTGGGATACAATAACTTGTTTAGTTACGGGTGAGTTGAGGTGACAAAAGCATTGGGAATTGAGAACGCCCTGTGACCAGCTATTTAAGTTTAATTTGCAGGGTGGATTCATTTCCATAACTCAATTCAGACTATGTTGAGACAGGATTAAGGATTTCCATGAGGCATGAGCACGGTTTATATCTGAGCTGTGTTTAAGAATAAATCAATTGGAAAGCTGTGTTGAATACGCGTGAAACTGGAGTCATTATTTTTTTTTATTGCAGATAATTTCCGGTCAGCAAAATTTGAATATATCTATATATACGGAAGAAATTTGGAAGGCCCTTTTTGGGCACGCCGAGTGTCCAGAAGAAGGCACCAGAAATGTGGTGGCGGAATGCTTAGGCCGGTTGACATTGGCTAATCCTACCGTATTCTTACCGAGACTGAAAGCTGCTTTAGCTTCTCCTTCGAATCTTCTTAGAACAACTGTTGTGACTGCTGTTAAATTTACCATTGTCGATCAGCCGCAGCCAATAGACCCGATTTTGAAAGAAACGATAGGGGACTTCTTACAAAGTTTAGCTGATCCGGATCTAAATGTCCGTAGAGTTGCTCTAGTTGCATTCAATTCAGCAGCCCATAACAAACCAGCTTTGATTCGGGATTTACTACCTGAACTTTTACCACAACTTTATGTGGAAACTCAAATAAGGGTAATAATCACACGTTGTAATTTGATAATTGTTTTACTGAAATAATAGTTTAACATTTGAACATTTAATTTAACATTACAGTCTTGGAAATTTGAGTGATATTATTGGAATGTACTTATGATAGCTAAATATTAAAATTTCCAGAAAGAACTTATAAGAGAAGTGGAAATGGGACCATTTAAGCATTCTGTCGATGATGGGCTTGATCTTAGGAAAGCTGCATTTGAGTGTATGTATACACTTTTGGACTCATGTCTGGATCGCCTAGACATTCGGGATTTCCTAACACATGTTGAGAATGGACTTCGAGATCACTATGACATCAAAATGTTAACGTACCTTATGGTAGCTAGACTAGCTGCTCTTTGTCCTACCCAAGTAATTCAGCGTTTGGATCGTCTTATTGAACCATTAAAAACCACTGTAACCCTTAAGGTGAAGGCCAATTCAGTTAAACAAGAATACGAGAAGCAAGATGAATTGAAACGAGCGGCGCTTAGGGCTGTTAGTGCGCTTAGTGGAATACCCGATGCTGGTAATTTTGAACGAACATTATTTTCGATGTCCCATTAAAATCATAATAATGGAGTTTAAAATACATATTTTTATTAATGCAGATAAGCACATCCCACTGATGGAATTCGTAGCTCACATAAAGAACAGTCAGGAACTTCAATCGTTGTATAATTCTGTTCAGAGTGATGCAGTGAGTGGAGGCTCGAATAATGATGTTCCAATGAATATCGAATGACGATTTCGCCTTCGGTTTCCCCTCGTGTAAATGTCAACACAATAATGTCTCCTTTTAACTCTATCATTATATCATTGTATGATTAATTTTTAGAGCATTTGTCAAAATATTCGACACACGTGGTTTAGTGGCTGAAGGGTCAGCATCCAGCATCCTGTTTTCTCACCTCTAATAATAATAATAATAATAATAGTTATTATTCAATATACCACATTTCTGATATTCAATACATCCTGTGAAATGTAAAACAAATCTACTTCGTTATTGTGTAAGCGTTCAGACCTCAACTGTTCGATTACATTATAATAACCATAACCAATTATTTCACGAATACTGCAATAATCCAACTGTCTGCAAAGTACATTAAAATTTAATTATTGTCTACTTCAAACTCGTTACTGTTTACTACGTTAGTATGTTCTCGCGAGATCGAAAGTGACTTCAGATTTTACCAGATTTTCAAAAGGAGCGTGTTTTATTTATATCACATCTGGTCATTAATGTAAATTCATTAATTAATCAAATTAATGTATCTGGTATGCAAGCATTGTTACTTGTGGACGTACAACCTAATAGTAGAGGGGTTGCTTTTATTTCCGTGTTATACGTGGAACTGTCCTTGTAAACCAGATTCAATAATAATTGATCTCTTCGTTTAAAATGGTTTCAGTTTTCTTCAAATATTAGTAATAAAAGATTATTGTGGCATTAAATACAATAATTAAAATACAGCATTTGAGACTTGTAAAGGATGATGGAGGAAGACGGGGATGGATCTGCTTGTTCCACTTTATTTTCCTTGAATCAAAATTTGTACTACATAATACTAAACTACTTGAAAATATTGTTAACAGTAAATAAATTATTTAGTATTTACAGAAACCTCCACCTGCCCATTTTGTATTGATTGACATATGACATAACTTTGCCAAAAATAATAATAGACATAAATTATGCGTTTCGATGCCCTTGGTCAGCTATCTGATTCGATATCTCGAGGCGCCGAATTTCAATTTTTCAGATTTAGAAATCATTTATTTCGAAGAATTAGGACGAATGAACGAAAAGTGTTCCTCTTTTGCTATCGAATTTGTTGAAACAAGGAATTTTGAAAGATAGGTTGAAATAATTGAAAAAGTCTGCACAGCAAATTTGACTGGGATAACTAAAAAAACGTAACTTGATAGCTTGCTTTACGTGCACTTTGTCGTGGCAAAGGGACCCGTTGAAGAATCCTACTAACATCTGTGGTTGTGGTAGTCACTACTATCTCCATAATTTTGTAAGGGTATAGATTTGTAGGGTAAGAAGTGAAAGTTAATAGTACTTGTCATAAGAAAGCAAACAGCTTAGCAGGTATCAGGTTTATATTTTTATCTCACAATTTCAGTTAAAATCGAGACGATGATGTCTTTGGTGGCGTACGGGAGCGACAGCAGTGATGAGGAAATGGAAATAGACGAACCTGAGTCCGTAAATAAAGCTGTTATTAATGTGAAGCCTGCGTTAGAAAACCTGCCAACTTCGTCATCATTATCGCTGAATAAATTTGCTCATTTACCTAAACCGCTGGAACCAGAAGCTCCGAAGAAAGAAGTAATTGAAGAAGATCCTATTCCACCTAAGAAGGTTGACTATGGAGAAGAACTGGAAAAACCTCCAGGTCTGGATTTTATGCATAGTTCATTTGGCAATTTAACAGCGAGAAAAGTTGGAGGCAAAATGAAGATATCAATTCCATCATTAAAGGATGTAAGATTTGAAATTACCATTGTCGAGTTAATGGATATAATAATTAGACTTGAGGACTTAACTTCAGGACTGTTTCCTGAAGTTTTTTTGGCTGTTTTAATACAAGAGTTGGTATTTTACAGTTCGAATCTGAAGTAGACGATGATGAAAAGAAACTTAAGCTAATTAAACCCGCGAAGGTGAATAACATTTTATCTTAAAATATTTAAATTATTACGTTTTTTTAAGGCAACAAATACTTTGGTACTGTACATTAGCAATTTATGCATAAATTTCGGTACAGAAAGGATACAGTGTTTAGTATAGAAGCGATGAGTAATTGTAGAATAATTTTGTTTGGACAGAAGAAATCAGGGCTCTTTGCTATATTACCCGAACCGAAGGTGTCTGACTATGCTTTTGTAAAATCTTCTAAACCACGTGAGAACGGAGATCTTGCCTCTGATACTACAGAGGAATCTACGGCTAGTTCCATACCTTCCTCTTCAACTTCATTACCGCCACAAGCTGGTTCATCCAAACCTAGAACCGCGTTTGTCCCTCACGTTGTACAACAAAATTTACTGGGAAAAAGACCGCCTCCGACGAAACTTGAGGAAATTCGTTCGAAATATTTGAGACAAGAGGCAAATGTTGAAATAGTATCAAGGAAAGGTAAGAGGAAGGACGAAAGCGACGATGAAGATGAATCAAGCGATTTTTTCTCCTTCGCTGCTGGAGAAGAGCCAATCCCGGAAGATCCATCATTAAGAATACCAGAATACCAGCCTCCGGCTTCTCCGATTCAACAAGTTCAGACGGAAGAAAATACCGATCATAACTTTGATGACTTCGGGCAGTCCTCTAGTGCAGAATCGGTGGTAAGTCTTGCATATATGCAGGTTCTTAAATTAATCGCAAATAAGTTCGCTCGTAATTATTTTTCGTGTAAATTGATACTAAATTAAACAGTAATAGCTATGGTTAACATTTCGGAATTTTCACATTACAGTTACAGTTGATCCCTCAAGGGAAAAAGTCCAAGAAAGAATCCATTAATTTCATTGACGTTAGTGCCGATGATCTCAGGCCTGATTCTCAAGAATGGGTTAAAAACATCACAGCTGAGGTTAGCCCCCTCAAAGACCTAAAAGTCTCTCAAACGTTTTTGACCACTCCGCTAAACCTGATATACTATGCTCTCTGTTTTTTCGTAGGATCCTGTTCCTCGAAGATCCCGTGATGCTCCAGGAGGATTAACCAAAAGGAAGCACCAAATCACATACCTAGCTTTTGAGGCCAAGGAGAGGGAACAGTCCCTGAAGGCTCAATGGGCTCAGAACAGACATAACAAACGCATGACGCAATCGAAATACGGATTTTAGGACGAAAATAATAATTAATCAGTTTATATCCGTCATGTTCTTACAGCTATTGTTTAGAAATTAAGAACGTACATCTTACTGCAGTGGAGAAAGTACAACGGAATATTTGACGAAGACCCATTGAATATTAAAGTGCTGATGACAAGCTTCAAAACACCATATAGTTGCGTCATTTGCTTGTAAAAATATTTAAGTATATATATATATATATATTTAATTTCATTACTACACATATTTATGTGTTTTTAGAGTAAATAAAAGTTGTTTTTCAATTACTCCGTCATATCCATAAATCTTCTCTTATGTAAAATTATAATTATTCTGAGTTCTCAATGACCATTTCTTGTCTAAATATTTGAGTTCACCGTCAAATTGATTACTTAAACCCTGCAATCTGCAATATGTTAATTATTGGCAGCAATGCAATGCTTTTTAGAACTGTGTCCATAAATAATATTTATCATTTCATTGTTTTTCATTACACATCACTGTAAGTACGCACTATTTCACATAAAGGTGAGAGAAAGCAGTTTTCTTTCCAGTGCCTCCATAGTTTCACCGAGTCTGCTTCCAAATATTTAACAGTGTGTGTCATTTCCGCGGAATTAGGAAAGCGCGGGTGTCCTTCTGTTTCGAATTTCCCGGGCATTTCAAATTGCATTCGATCCAACGTTATTTATCATCAATATTTAGTGTCGAGTCCATAGTGAGCTTTAACTTTTCTGAGAAAAGTTTTCTCTAATGTAAAACTTCGGTGTTGACAGAAAGAAATTGTCTTGTTTATCGCTCTCTTCCTCTGCAACACCTCAGTTGCCTGACTCTCTTACAGCACAAAAAGAGCGAATGTTCTAGAATCTATAAATCTTGACCTCCTGATATAGCTGGAATATTGTGATCACTCGTTGTGAAAATTCGAATGAAAATTAGCATTGCTTTGTTTCCAGGAATAATATCTAAATAGTAAATTAAAGTGTGCCTCAAGTTTTTGAATCATAAGAATAATTCGGAGTTAAATTAGGTACGCATAAACTATAATACGATAAACATTATCAACATCGTGTAGTTCCTTAAGATTCGTATATGCTAAATATTTGTATTCTGGCTTATAAGAGTCCCATAAATTTGAATCGTTTCTTCAAAACAAAATGTCTAATTTCCTGGAAGTAGACGACTCATTAATATCAAGTAATTTGTTGCTGAATAAGCCTCCAGAAAAATCTCAGGTAAGTATTAATTACGTATTAAATTTATTACAGTTGTGTGCGTCATTCGTAATTTGATTTAGTTGTTTTATGTTAGTTTTTTTTCGAAATGTCATTAAATGTGTACAAAGCATCCGATCTTTGCAGGATTTTCTGGATTCGTTAGTCAAAGGAAGTGCGACCGATGGAGTGGAGAAAATCTTCACCCCAAGTGACCGAAAAGAGCAGAGTCAAGCAAAATTTATAATACCATCTCCGGGTAAAATAACCGTTTGTTTTGCCGATTGTATGGACTAAGAACTGTTGCCTGTGGGAGGACGTAAATGTATTGATTTCTTGACTTTCAATAGGACTGTGTGTGAAAACGAAGGACGTGAAGAACGGATTGAAATTCTTTCTTAATTTGTGTACTTCTGATGATGTGGCTGAACCAGAGTTCGATTATCCCGACGATAAGTTGGCGGAGATCCTTGATGAGGGAAATGATGAGGAGGTGGATGAAATTAGAATTCCAATGAGCATTGGTGACTTGCATAAGGATAAGGATAAAAGTGAGTTGAATTTGAGAGACCTGTCTTGAAATATATTTTGAGAGGGAAAGCCTAAAAAATGTAATTTTGATATTGCAGGTGACAATGAATGCATTGCTTGTGATGTGATTATAAACACGGATTTCTTTACTAAAAAAATTAGCAAGTCAGAAATGTACCGAACATTTTTAATCGTTGTTGCATTTGAAGGTGTCGAAGAAAAGCACAAATTGCAATTGGACAAAAATAGCTACAGTGTTCTTCATAATCGTAAAAGTTTTGGTAAATTGGCACCGCAGTTCGTTCGACAAAAGCCTGGAATCAAAGAAATAAAGGATATAACGGGTCCTTTCGCTTCCACTCAATCCACTACTACTAGTCTAATTCAGGAAAGTAAGAAGCCCAAATTAGTTCAAGAGGTTGCTGCATCTGATTTCAAACTCGATTACAAGATAACTCAGGTTTCTTCAGATCTGGCTGTTGCGGAAATTAAACTACCGAATTTGGTATGGAATATAGAGCTTGACGAGTTGTATTTTTGTGGGAATCTTTCCAATTTTTTAATTTACGAGTTTCATTTTCTTGAATTTCAGCGAGTTCCTGGCAAACTGGGTGTAAAATTAGGAGCTGATAGAATAATTGTGGAGAGTCCAAATGGTTGCCTTGATATTTTTGTTCCTTTGGATATTCATCAGGAAGAAGCACGAGCTGACTATAATCCCGATACGAAACTATTAACTTTACAGTTGCCTTTAATTCCCAAGATATAGCAACTACAGACAAACTGCAGCTCGAGTAGAGGTGCAGTTACACGCAATAAAATCAGCCCATCACAGGATGATCTTGTTTCTGATCAGTGTCAGCCCTTTAAAAGATTGAAACTACAATGAATGTTTTCAGTTTTACAAACTTTGTTATAATGAAATAAAAAGCATTGAATGTGTCAAGTATTTAACGTTGATTAAAGCATGCAGTTTCTTTGATTGAAATTGGGCATGAATCTAGTTAATTCATTCTATGTCACATAAATGTGAAGGATTAAAAAATCAGTTAATTTAACTCTGCGCCAATCTAGTTCTTCAGGTCGGTCGTCATCATTCAAAGTTTGAGAATTTCCTTATTTTATTTAATCTTGCCAGACGGCCACACTATGTATGGTCTTTATGGCGAAATCAAACCGTTCGCTTGCGGAAAACAAAGAAGCTTACTAATTCGAAGAGAAACGAATAATTGTCATACTCTGTACGAGGTTAATTACTACTTCTAACAACACTTCCATTTAAGTAACTAGTTTTTGAGAAACTTGGTGTCCTCGAAGATAGTACACAAAGAGCTCCATATGCAATAAAATCAGTTTCTTATGGTATTTGAGCCCTCCGCCCTCAATCCATTGCGGAAAAACCTGAGTTTATTCCTCTACCCATCATTTTAAAGATGATTTTAGCACCGCCATTTCCAGGTTGAAAATAACGCAAAATCCTCAAACCTCTTGTGGGAATAAACTGTAAACTATATAAGCATTTAGAAAATATTTTTATACTTATGCGGTTGTTTCTGCATTGATGCAGCCTAGGTTAGACGTAGACTAGCGCCTGCAAATAGGACCGAACTGCCTCAAGTTTTGACAGAGTCGAAACTTTTTACACTGTTATACATAAATACCTATACCTCAAATGTAATGTTGCGTATGTAAACACACAATAATGCATTTAAATTCCTTCCGGCTCAGTCTGAAAGGTTAACATTCATAAGTCGTACCCCAAGATTAAAGGATTTGTAACGTTAAGCAGTGGAAATACTTAATCCGTCAGTTTCTTCATTCTAAATTCACTAAAAATAAAAAGTTTCACATTCTAAATTCACTTCGCTTTCCTAACGCGGCTCGGCTGGGGTTGCCTTTTAAGAACCACTCTCTTTTAAACTGAGAATATCTCTCGGATACAACTTAATACAAATTAAGAATAGTAACTTGCAACTTGTAAAACTTTTTTTCGAAATCATATGGCCACCGTTCAGTTTAGACTCTTTCTGATTGGACTGTCAATATTCATTTTATCATCCGCTGATTCAAACCGTAAGTTTTAAGGCTAAAAATTGTATTTTAAAAGTCGAGGAAATGGATTTTTGTCAGTTTAAATATTCCCAGTTTTGAATTCCCCTTAAAATATTTTCAAATCAATTTCAGCAAATTGCGAACTAGATCCTGAAGTGGGGCCCTGCAAGGGTGCATTCACACGATACTTTTTTAACCGAAAAACAAGAACGTGTCAGTGTGAGCAATTTACTTGCCACGGCGGCTGCGGTGGGAATAGCAATAACTTTAAAACATTGGAAGAATGTTTACAATTTTGCATGTAATTTTTGGAATCACTTTACTGTCGGTTGTCGTTGTCGGTTTCCATATTGCAAATTTAATAATTGATTTTAATTTCTCGGACAGGAAGCGTGCGTCAGTTGATGAGCCAACTTAATACGCAAGCGAAGGTGCTGACTTTAAATTCATTGAATCCAAAATTACTGTTTGCCTTCTGATTTTCAGTGTTATATTAGAGGAACATTGACGTCAGAAATACGTTTACTTATTTAGCGTTCTTTCAATATCTATAGACAATATCTAGACAAGTTATTTACGCTAGTAATTATTGCTGTTAAATTTTTTGTTTGTGTCGTCTAATTGGCGGGAAATTGCTCGCTGGGATGGGAACTGATTCTTGCATTTTTTTCATGATTTAATGGATATGTTTCTAGGGACGGGGTATCAATGAGCTCAAAAAAGGATTTTTCAGCCAAAGCCGAAATTCTTGTGACAGAATTCTCAAGCAACTTAATTTCTACGTTCTAGTTCTAGGAATGTAACAGAATGCATTTTGGATTGCCAGAAGTATTTTTCTCTTCTAAACACGAAAATTCCTTGATATTTTGCATTGTTATTTATCATACATCTCTCTCAAAATTAATGGTAATTTTAGTCGAGAACCAAAACCAGTTTTAATGAATAATAATTATTATCCTAATTTAATTAACAATTATCTAACACTATGTCCCAAAACGTGAAAATTATTTATGAACTTTTTAAAACACTCGAAGTGTCGAAGTATCTTATTAACTAAAAGCTTCATCGTCGGGATGATGATGATGATGATGATGATGATGATGATGAAAGTGATTGTCA
>JAQFXU010000940.1:0-37330 GCA_034693705.1 Spatulosminthurus flaviceps
ATAGACTAATATCCAGCCGATATACATATTGATTAATTTCATTCTTCTCACAGCCCCAATGCATATCTTGAATTTCTTGGGTAAAGGATATGATACAGCGCAGTATTCAAATTTTTGAAATTAAGCTGTACGCCAGTTACAAAATTGAGTAAATACAGATTACAACTATATTTTTCTCAATAGTTAGATTTTTGAACTAACAAAAGTGCTTCGCATTCATCGACGCTGCAATCAAATACAAGTGTATGCTTAGACTGTGTCATCTGGGTCTACTCCCCTTATAGGAATATCCGGGAAATCACTTAATCACGTATGTATGAAATAATATTTTTATGCTCATATTTGAACTACTTAAGATTTTACTACGTGTTCAGTTTCTACCGGTGCAAAGGTGGCAGCACTATCAGCTACTGTCTTACTCTCGTACGCTACCATTTCCTTCATTACATTAACTATTTTGTAGACATAGTTCATATTTCACCCTCTTGATTGTTGTAATTAACCAACAGACAGAGAATTAGAGAACAAATATCTTATAACTAAGCTGAACTAATTAATTCTAGTAAATGACACCGCAAAAAAACTGAAGAAATAAAATGGAATGCCTTGTTGATAGAAGAAATAATTTGGAGAATTCTATTTGTAAAATTTATTCCCACATTGATGGGTAATATTTTCACAGTTTACTACAAATCAGTATAAGAAAATTTCCATCAACCTGAAGCTGTGGTGGAAGTAGTAGTGGTTGTCGTGGAATCAGTACTGGTGCTGGTAGAAGTAGTTGAGTCCGAGGAAGAGGAAGAAGAAGTAGATGTTGTTGAGCCTCCGGTTGTTGTGGTTGAGCTTCCGGTTGTTGTTGAATCTGTTGAGGAACCAGAGGAACTGGTAGTGCTGGATCCTCCGAGACAATACTCTGCGGATGGGATGAAAATAGGATGTTTTTTAAATTAAAAGATATACATAATATGTTTTTAAATAAAATCTAAATTTATAATTAGGTTGCTGTACTTCTCGGTCCTGACGAGCTCTCACAAAACCATCCAGCACCTTTAGGAACAGGTTTATCAGGTTTGCTTTTTCCATTGCAAAGACAACAGCAATGTCTTCCATCTGCTAAAGTTCTCGTTCCATTACATTTAGGAGCAGATTCCCCTGGAAATACAAATTAATTTAGGTTTTACTGAAACAAAAAATAAGATGGTTCCACAAATTACGTAAATATTTATTAGAACTTACAAGAACCATCGCTTGGTGGGTTTCTACAGTATTGTCCATTCGATGCACTGACATTGACAACGAAACTCATCAATGCAATTGCAACGAAAACGGATAAAAATATTTTGATCATTTTTGAATCTCTTTTTTTTATCAACCCAAGCTACCAAATGTGTTATGATTGCAATTATTAGTGCCTTGAGTTTGAATCAAGTAATGATATTTTTCATGCGAGTTCATTACGTTTATATACTTATTAACACTGCATTTATCCACCCACTTCATAATTTATTCATATTGCAATTAATATCCTACATTTTGGCTTTTGGCTCTGATAAAACAAATTGCACGTGCAATAAATTATTTAATTATTATGTGGCGCTCCCATTGTCTGCTGCATTTCCATAATTACTGGAAATCCTTTGTGGTTGAAATATGAATCATATTCTTATTCTGGGATTCTAGGTGAAGGTTTCCATTGGTTTGGATTAATTTCATTTGCATTCGCATAAACTGCAGCTTCCGTGATTATGTTGCCTCTGCTTTATCTTGTATGCGTTTCGCATCCCCCAAATATGTACGAGTGTAGTAAGCACGTGTGTTTACATGAGTAAAGTGCGTGTGGATGCACCTGTATATTGATTTGAGGAATTTCGGAATGTAGACACATGGCAGCGTAGCCTTAGAGTATTGTCAGCATTAAATGACTAAATCAGAGTATTTATTTGAGAAAATACAGAAAGGTAATTACAACCTTATCATAATGTGAGTAAGTTAATTTCACTAATTGTGCAACGTTAAATAAATAACGATAGAATCCGTCAATATTGTAGCGGATAAATCTAGCTTTAGGTCAGGCGCTCAACAACGAAGACGCGGTGGTAAAAAAAACATGTGCCATTGAATTTTTAATATGATATGCTTAATTAGGTATAAAGATTCGTGCCGGCGGTACACTGAAGCAGTTGTACCCTCATTTCATTTCATTCTCCGCTGTGAAGCCATTATTTTAGGTGGATATGCTACTAATTTGTTTGGAAAGTTCAATTTTTCATTACTTATACTGAAGTAGATTACGATAAAAATTTCCACCAACAAAGCTTTGAAGATCTGGGGCATATTGACAAAAGTGACGACGGGTTTATTAATAAACTACATCAGTTGTGACTTTTGCCCCAAGTAACTTAACTTCGTGTGGCATATTTCAAGTAATTTTTTAAAATCATGAATAGATAAAATCTAATACATTCCTGAGTAAGAAAATCACAAATAGTCAAAATGAGTAGGCACATGGCAGATTAAACCCCGATTTTATTTCTTCTGCAATTCTAAATAGGAAACTTTGAGTATTATATAAAATACGAATGCCACGCTAATCGATTTTCCCTCTTAATGTCCAGTTCATTTCTGACCAAAATCGAAGTGTTTCGCCAAAAAGGGTGGAAAGGATTTTTTAAGTATGGTAATCATCTACATCTATGTACATTTTTTTTTAAATTCAATCCCCAATCTTTACCATATGGTTTACAAAAGAGCTTGAGGTGTGGTTGTACCCAATTCGATTAAACGGAAATCACATGTAGAGTAGGCAGATGGCAGATTAAACTGCAATTCTGAACAATAAACTTTGGGTATTTTATAAAATAATTGCCACGATTAGAATGCCACATTAATAGATTTTACTTCTTAATGTCCAATTCATTTTCGAAGTGTGTCACCAAAAATGGGGGAATTGATTTTTTAAGGGTGATAATTATATAAATCTATCTACGTCCTTTTAAAAAATTTCAACCCCCCACATTTACTGTAAGGGCGATAAAAGAGGTTCGTTTGCCCCCCATTGGAGCTAAACGAAAGGCAATATTTATTGGAAGCTCTGAAGTTAAAATATGTGTTTGCGCACAGGAACATAATAAAAATCGGATGATGGAGATATTATGTAGTAGGCCAAAAATTGCATCGACGCATCTCTCATACGGAAAAACCCAAACGTTTCCTTTTTATCCCCTTTAAATCTATTTTAAATGCGCCAACAAAAATCCATGAAGTCGAAATTATAGAGTAAACTGTATAAAATTTGTTGGGGTTGCTACACATTGCATTTTTTCGCAGAGCTTCCGCCGTAAACTGTTTTAAACGATTTCCGTTTAAACGAATTGGGTACGAGCGCACCTCAAGCTCTTTTGTAAACCGTATGGTAAAGATTGGGGGTTGATTTTTTTAAAAGAATCTATATAGATGTAGATGATTACCATACTTAAAAAATCTCTTCCACCCTTTTTGCCGAAACACTTCGATTTTGGTAAAAAATGAACCGGACATTTAGAGAGAAAATCGATTAATGTGGCATTTGTATTTTATATAATACCCGAAGTTTCCTACTTAGAATTGCAGTAGAAATAAAATCAGGATTTAATATGCATTTTGTTTTTGACTATTTGTTTATTTTATAAGTCAGGAATGTATTAGCTTTTATGTTTTCATGATTTTTAAAAATTGCTTGAAATATGCCACACGAAGGTTAGTTGGTGTCAACTTACAAAGTCTCAACTTATGTACGTGCGTTATTATTAAACCCGTTGGTCAAAAATGAACTGGAGGGAAAATGGATTACTAAAATGTGGAATGTAAATATGATGGGAATGAATGTTTACTTTACAATTTTTTACGAACGTCAGAAAAAAGTATGGAAAGTAGATTTGAACTTGAAACCAGATATTTTCCCCAATTTACAGAAAGCTTTTGCCGTATTTTAAATATTTACTACACTGCGTAACAAACCTTGCAACAAGTACAACTTTAATTTCCAACTCCAAACCAAATGCGCAAAAAAGCAGCTCCATAAAAACAGTAATCTGTCTGTATTGGCAAAGGATAATATTTTCCTCACTGACCATACCTTTTATGTACATATATGCATCTACTCCTACTGCCTAAACTTTTAATGCAGCCAGCTGTACACTTTATTTGCATACCTTCAATCACTTGTTCTATTGCAAGATGCATTCTCAAGAAGAATTTAAAATGCGTCACAAAACTATAAGATCATTTGTTGTTGACACGTAGAATATTATTACTCGTGTATCTTGAGAATCTCAGCGTGTGTTAACTTATCTCCCATCCTCTCCAACTTACTTATTCATTCACTAGAATAATATTTAACTTTGCATACTAAAATTTGTGTACATCAAATGCTTCAACATAATATGTATGACATGAGCTTGTAAGCAACACACGTTATTAAGCGGAGCAAACCGTTGAGATTTTATCTCTTACCGCAAATGCCTATATATACAGCTAATACACAACCATTAAACCGTCTTTCACAAATATGCGACATAGTAAATTGCCATTTATTTTGCATTGAAATATGGTTACAAGTAATTTAGCCTCAACTCTAAAAGAGCCCGTAATTGAAACTCATCAAAAATTGATTGTGAGCAAGCTCGAGAGTAAAGTAA
Organism: Spatulosminthurus flaviceps; assembly: GCA_034693705.1. Lineage (NCBI taxonomy): Eukaryota > Metazoa > Arthropoda > Collembola > Symphypleona > Sminthuridae > Spatulosminthurus > Spatulosminthurus flaviceps. The sequence continues at coordinate 4,677 of JAQFXU010000940.1, forward strand.
GAGATTACCTCGCCAAAGTAACGATTGGCTAAGAGAGGTAATTGACATGTGACTTTTTAAGAGGCCGAAAGGAGCATCTTTATTAGATTTGAGTCGGAGACCCAGTGGAAATCTTCGTCCTCGCTGGATCACAATCAAAGCAATCTTCAATCTTGTCACTCCTATAAATTATCATTTACATGAAGAACTTGTAAGTCCAGCCTATCCGCAATATAGACACATTTCTCATGTGACAATATCTTAATTGAAATGCCTGTACAGTGTATAGGACCAAAAAAATAAGAGATACGCCACATGCTCTGACATTAACAAGTAATATGGAATAGCATAGCTTATTTTTTTAAAGACTCAAACTTACAATCAATCAGCAGTGTGACTATCCCTAGAGTTCATTAGGTCAATATTTGTATTCAAACGTAAACAGATGAAATAAAGAGCTAGATAGACTTCATGGCTATGTAGCTAAAACTCTACCAAACTTGAATTCATATGCAAGTTGAGGGTCCGTATAGATAACATGATGAATGTCCTCATACAATTATTAATTATTATAAACTCAGATACTTACTGGATTCGTGAGGAGCCAATTCAAAAAATTTTCTTATATAAAACAGAGCTAAGATAAAATATATATGTATATATATAAGTACATAGTTATAGTTATAACCGGTTCCTATTTATCTTGTTACTCAACAGATTCGACAACCTCCTCGTTCTTCCAAGTCTCAGAAGAAAACTGTCGATGGGAATGTGTGTATGACACTCATGCACATTTAATTCTCTCTCTTAAGAATTCCTTTTTTGGTCCCTACAGACACCTACTCTGAAACAAGTGAATTTTTATATGCAGACGACAAACCATTGTAAACTCAAGTGCAGTGTTATTCTTCCTTCTCTTATTCTCTCTCTTTCTCTCTCTCTCACTATCACAATGGGGGAAAGAAATAACTCCGTCGTATACGAAACTTTGAGTAACCATTCGGATTCAAACCAGTTTAATTTTTCTAGTCCATCTAATTATACCAATGGGAACGATAGTGTTTCGAGCTCAGTTGATACTTCTATTGCGGATTTTACCGTTCAAGGAGTTGCCATTACCTTAGTTTCAGTACTGGGTTTAATAGGGAATATTTTGAGTGTGGTAACATTTTCCCGGATGAAACGTAAATCATCGTTTACATGCTTCCTCATTGGATTATCTTGCTGTGACTCTGTGGTAGTATTTAATAGTGTTTTAATATTTGGTTTGCAATCTACATTTACATATTTGAAGATTTTTCAATACTACACTAAACATTTGTATCCGTACTTGATTTTTTATTTGTATCCTGTGGCCCATACAGGTAGGTCTTGAGTGGCATGCAAACATTTTTTGTGTAAGAATTATTGTTTTGTAATGTTTTTAGTTTTTTATACGTTCATACAGTGAAGAATGTGAAAGTGACATGGTTTTGAGAAAGGAGGAAGGAAGAAGATGATTATTATCAAATGTTGCTTTCCTTTTAATTATTTGCAGCTCAAACGGGTTCCGTCTACTTTACCTTGGTAGTTACCATAGAACGTTATTTTGCAGTGTGTCGGCCACTTCAGTCCCGTAGCTCAAGATGTTTAGCGACTTGGAAACGAGGGATTTCCATTAGTATTTTCATCCTGTTGTTTTCCATTGGCTTTACTATACCAAGATGGATGGAGTACAAAATTGTTATTAATAATGATACGGATACAGCTCATATTGACACGACTGATTTAAAAGAGGATACTCTTTACGTGAAGTATTATATTCATTACGCTTACTTTATCGTGATATTTGCTGTGCCTTTCCTCATCCTAATTGTTTTCAATTTAGTCATTTACAAGCAGGTGAGTTTGGTTCACAGAGAAAACTATTCTTTATTATTATTGTTATTCTTATTGAATTACTTGAAGGAATTTAGTCTGCCTTGTGCTGTAGAGGAAATGTTGCGAAAAAGTGAGGGGGTGTGTGGATGATATTTGTTTACAAACTTGTTCGGGTGAATAACGGTTAGCAGTAATAATGATTGTTTTGTTTTGCAGATTCAAAAGTCAAATAGAATCCGTCAGGAGCTAAGTATTTTGCAAACATCAGAGATTAATCTGGCTCTAATGCTTGTATGCGTGGTGGTTGTGTTTCTTTTGTGCAACATCCTACCCCTAGTCAACAACCTCATGGAATTTTGCTGCCTTAACTCACACATCCTAATTTACCTTGGGAATTTTCTAGTCGCTTTTAATTGTTCAATAAATTTCCTCATTTACTACTCATTTGGAGAGAGATTTCGACGGGATTTTAGAGCCACATGTGTCAAGGTTTTTTGCTGCTGCTGCTTTACAAATAATGAGGACTATTCTCGAAGGAAAAGTGGGTCGTCAGTGTATTTCAATGGAGAAATGAATAGTTATGGGAGTAAGTTGATAGCAGACTTTTGATTGACAAATATTTGGAACTTTCTATTTACCTTGTTACTTAAGATCAGATATGCTAATAAAATTATGGGGTTGATTGTGAGATTGATCTCTCTGATTGGTTGAAAAATGTCATTTTTGTTTACTCTTCTTTACTATTATTAGCGGCTTCAACCCAACGGAGGTCAACTTTTAGGAGGATTTCGGTCAGTGTGATATCCAATGGATCTGTTCACAATGCGAAAATTTCTAGACATCCAAGTGGAAGTGGACGGGAAAGTAGTGCAAAATAATCCATGTAATTTGAGCATGTGAGTGTACATACCTCAATGATATTAGCATTTGTGTGTATTCCGCACCAGGAAGATTGGCAAAAAACTGTAAGCCACTTAACTTATTTTTTTTCAAATGAAAAGCATTTAATTTATCTAAATCTTAGTTCAAGGATACACCAAAAATAATATCCTCTCACATAAAATCACGTGAAAAACATAAGAAGTTGACGTTAAGCTCCTCTTAAGACAGTGCACTGTGTCAGGGAGCTATACTTACTTTAGTATGCATGACACGTTTCAAGATGTTAATGTGACGTGTCGAGTTACTACGAACCATTTGGCTTTGTATGTGCAGAGTAATTCGCTTCATTTTGGACTTTGCATCTGTTAAGCTGTGAGGAAAAAAACTTTTAAGATATTAGAATAATAAACCACGGGAGCTCAATAAATTCAGTCAAGCCAAAGGAATTGGATTTTTAGCAAGGAGAGGCAAAGGGAGATATATTTCGCCTGCGGTATATAATCGTACGAAGCTATCGGTATTTATACACATGTCGTAGGAACATAAATGATTCAAGGGATATAATATGTGAGCTGAATTAAAATCTCCGAATATTGTAATTAACAAAAGTCAAATTCAATGTCATTTGAAATTACAGACGGTAGTTTAATTAAATTATGCCTTACCAGAGAGTTATTATTAACATGCAATTTTTTGTCAATTGCATCTCCCTACTATACATTGTTTTTCTGGTGGCAGAGTAGTAAAGCGAACTTCTGAGAAGGATTTTTTTTACTTGTTGTGCAGAAAAGGTGGCATGTGTCATGTACAATACTCAGAATGCTGCACTTAATCTAAATGTAATACCTAGGGCTGGAGTAATAAAAAACTAGGAACTCGATTTGGAAGTAATGACTACAGCATAGTAATTACTAATATTAAATATAAATTTCCCTGAGGATTAAACTGGAATTTTCTTTGCCAATAAAGACCAGTGCCGTGTAAGAAACGCAGGACATTAATTCTCCAGTATCTAATTGTCATCCAATGTTGGAGGATCAAAGTTACGGCTAGGACCTGCTTGCATACATTTGAACATTAGAAGTTGATTTGCATTTACTTGAGACTTTTACACACCTGATTTTTTGCATCATAAAGCCATAAAATTTTTATTGGTACTAAAATTATTGGTGAAAACAAGATAAAATGTTTATAGCTATTGTTGTGTTGTTTCTCTCTAGTTGTACCTTCCTGGTGCATGGAAAAGTGATGTGCTTTGAGGAAAAAAGAGATATTGATGGAAATCTAGATATTAGCATCAATTATAAATATGTGGATGATGCAAAAAATTTACCACCCTCTTTTGGCAAGCTAAATCTACGTGGAAGTAGTATCTGGTACTTGGAGGGTACGGGAGCCGGAAGTGAAATTAAAATTTCTGCTGAAAGGAAGTTGTACAACAGCAAATCCAAAGTGGTTCAGATTTTCATCCGTTACTATACCAAGTCTCCAAGAAGTCCATCAATTTATCCCGTTAAAGGAACCTTACCACTTGTCACGTTACCCCCTTCAGGCGCTGATTGGTCCGAAGTTAAGTATGATGTTGAGCCAACTGGGCCTCCTGTAAGATTTTCACTATACTTTATAATTTTAAAGATCTGACTGTTTTCTCTGACCCGTGCTGTACTGACGAGTCCTAGTAGGACGAAACAACGTTGTCTACAGCTTGGTCGAGGTAATTTTGGGTAATAATCACAGTTTGTGATCCCCAAAAATAACCTCAAATTGGAAACAGTTTGTTTTTTGTTTCTATAAATTGTGTCACGTAATCCAGGTAAAATTAATCTTATAATTTTAAAGATCATTTTAGATAGATGGAAAATTCGATGTTAAATTTTGTGTACATAAAGCATGTCATTTTATTTTGCAGGTGGAAATCTCCTTGTATTTAAGTGCCGGCCAGTTTATTTTGTTCGACACAATTGTCCTCTCTGTGGATAATATTCTACCTCGGACTTCTCCTGCTAACGCTTGTCAAGATCAAGAGGCTCCTGTTCCTTCACGACCTTCCCCAAGCCCTGCTACATCTCCAATTCGAAGTATTCCATCGGTTTCAGGACCAACCCCGGGATCTACCACAACTGGAACTGTAACGACAGTGACGTCCCCTTTCAAGACCACGAATGGGGAATGCACGGTAGTGCCTCCCACAGAATGTAAATGTAATTGCTTGTGCAACTGTAATAAGTGCTAAATGACTTGAATCCGACTTTGTGCCAAGAATAATAATTTTTATTGATGACCATCAACATCAAGAAGGTCAATGTTCTTGAAGGAAAATATTTTTTAAGATCGTTTCCATACTTTTTAGACATTTTAGTGATTTTCAGGACATACGTTCGACTCTGTCCTTGTTATTTTTATGACTTATTTCGTGCCAAATGTCTTAGCCAATGAATATGATTACCAATAAATGACCTCTAAAGTCTGAAGATTATGCGAGACCTAGTCTAATATTTCATAATTATTTACATTCAATTAATCTTCATGTACTGAATTATAATCTATCACAAGTACAGGTTTATCTAAATCCCTGTCAGGCATTATAGATATTGATAAAAGCAAATTTATAAAAAAAACCTATTCACCTTCGGCATGTTTTCCACAGTATTAGTAAAATGACCAATAATAATTATTATTTTCGAATTCGGCCTATTCATTTATTCGTCCTTCGACTAAAGGATGACCTCTTCCAATAATTCACAGATTCCAAGGTCAGTACATGCGAATTTTATTGAGAATGGAAAGTACATGTTGAAATCATCCAGCTTCTGAAACAATCATGAACATGCAATTATTCCGTGCTTATATGGAGATTTTAACAAGACAGTTTTAGTTACTAATGATTATTTTTCCCATGAATAAAAAAACACTCTGGCCTTTAAATTACAGGGTGGGAGAAAATTTTTCGCAGTCATTTTTAAAATTCTGAAATTATTACACAAACAATGCTATTAGGAAAAAATTCCCAAATATCCTTTTAATGTATCTGCGTACATATTGCATACTATTTTTTTGTACCTTTATACCTCACGTATTAGCATTATAATACATCAATAAAGCTAGCGATCTTACCTAGCTGGAAAACTTGTGTAATGATTCCCTAAATGACACTGCCAACAAGATAATCCCAAATTTTTCAATTTACTGGCAGGAATTCCCAGCTTAAGCACGTCAGTTTGTTTCACCAAACCTGATCATCTTGTTTGTTGTCCTACCACAAAATTTCTGTTTACCTATTTACACACCTTTATCATCGCTATTCAATGTAATAAATTAATTATGCTACAGCCTACGAAGTTTAATTGAAACATCTGTATTCACCCCGAATGAATAATTATTATTGTTTTTGTAAAATATTTACTTACTCCCCATACCATTACATGTATAACTTCATGTATTGTTTTTGTTTTAGAAGGAATAATAAGTCATTCTTACAGGAATTTTGCTTGCTAACTTGGAATTTTATATAGCATTTTCCCGTTAGGTTATTGTTCAATCCATTTTTTATGTAAATAATAATTGAATTTGATAGAAAAAAAGGCTCGTGGAGACTCGAAAGAATAATATTTGGAAAAAAAGTTGAATCAAATTCTCATGCAATTGATATACATAAAGCACTTACAGAAAATAACTGATAACCTATTCCGCATAACGTATAGTCAAACTATAACTCACAAAGTTACAGGATTACTATCTGCTAAATAAAAATGATCTGCGTGAGCTGACCTTGTAATAGGAAAACTATTGTGATTCCCAAGCGAGTGGTAATTTATAAGGTACATAGGCGTAAACTGTATGTATGCGTCATGTGCAGACTTGCAATATTCTCAACAATTGGTGCACCCAAAAAAAAACTGTAGGAAAAAAGCTTAAAGTCTGAACCGTCAAAGTTAATAAGCATAATAAAACATTGACACACGTACAATCCATGGAAAAAGTCACAATAATTGAAAAAAATTCCCCAAAATTATTAAAACGAATCACCATATATGCGTTTACGCTACAGGCAAGTAATAAAAGTCACTCTCAAGTTTATATATGCATGCATGTGAGTTTTGGAAGGAATTCTCTCTGCAGGTGCACCCCACTTAAATTTCTATTGCCGCAATGTTTACGTTTTTTGAGACCGGAGTCAATTACGTTTGACATAGCGCAAGTTGAGAGAGGAGTATAGAAACACATAGTAAGCCGCAACGGCATTATCTCTATTGTATTAAAAGTTACAATTGCAATTCAGTGATAGAATAGCACGCAAATCCTATACAATATAACCTCATTTATAACTAAATTTCAAAGGAAGCACTTAATAAAGCAAATAAAATACTATTTGAAAAATCCGATTATAATTTTTTTGTGCAACCAAAGTTATATAGTTAGTTCCTTGCTGCAGTGAACAAAAATCATTATTAAAAAAAATAGACAAAGAATACCTGGAGGATTTTTCATGTGAAAAGGTTCTTTACATTTCCTGTAGAGAAATAGAGACAAAGACTTTTATTCAAAATGTGGTTTCTCTACTTCTCTACTACAACTTTTTCTACACTGTACGTTTAAGTGCGCTGTCAGTTTTGACTGAGCCTCTCACTCAGCATAAACAATAAAACTGTCCACAATTTCTACACACACATGGAAGAACATAGAAATCCAAAAAAGTATTTGTTATTATTCAAGTGCTAAAGTCTGGGCCAGCCTAGAGGGATGGACATGAATCCTTAACATTTTATCTTACTTTTAGATGCAAAAATATCATTGAACAATTTGCTTAAAAGTGGAAATAAAAAAATTAGTTAAATTTTCTATTGTATTTCCCAAGAACGTTATAATTATGGGGGTTTGTTGACATGAATTTGGGATGTAAACAAAGCCTCGTAAAAAGTTTAGTGTTGAAGCAGTAATCGTAGACAATGATTCCGCATCTTCGCTTCGTTCTTCTTCTTGGTATATAATTAAAATTTGCAAAATTCCAGTGATACTTTGAGTGTTGCATGTTGGGGAAGCTAGCAATTTGATACATTGGCAAAACTCCTTGCTTGTATGATTGTATTATCGTACGATTTGTATATGTACAAGAACGTGTAATTTAGAGTGGTAGGGCAAGTTTTTCTGCGAAAGTTTATTCCTCACCTACCTTGTACCTACCTGCTTGATCAATTTCAAAGATTAGGCTAGTGTGACTACAGTTGATGCTGTTTTACACTTGCGTCTATGACTGGAATACCAAAAGGTAGTATTTAACTTTATGAGCGCATGTACATGATTGGATGGATATACGTGAGACGCAATGTTAAGACTTGCAACGTAACTTTTCTAATATGTATGCATGCAACTTATGGAATTTCGGGCCTTTTTATTTTTCTTTCAGAGCTCGATAATTCTTAAGTGGTTATCTCGCCATTATCTGCACTTGAATCCTACCACCTCTTTCCTGATCATTTGCGTCCAACAAGTTTCAAGATTCTTCCTCTTAAATCATATGTGTTTCAGCACCCATGCTAACTAGTATCAGTTTTCGTCTCCTATGAACTCACAGGGTTCCAGTGAGCATGAGTTGGGAATTTCAGGAGCTGAACCAAGGGCTTGAGAAATTGATATTGTGAATATTGTTAGTGAGAAAAAATGATCATGTTGAGTTTGGTTATCATTATTTGTGCCAGAAAAGCGTGTCCAAGTTTTTTATTTTGTTAATAACAAAGTTAGAAATTGTCGGATTTGTGGCGGTACCATGAGTGATATTAGTCGGGACGATGAGTCCACCTATTCAGCCTTCTACCATTTGTACAAATCCGGCGATAATTGGGACAATGGGAGTTTCCCGGTGAACAACAACGGGAGTCTATTCAATCTTAGTCCGGAGGATGAAGCACTATACAGATTTTTGGTACAAGGTGTGGGAATTACTACTGTGGGCCTAGTGGGAATCATTGGAAACATTTTTAGCATGATGGTTCTGTCGAAAAATAAAATGAGATCACCAATCGGATGTTTCCTCTTTGGACTTGCCTTAGCGGATGTGGTCTTCGTGTTCATTGCGTGTACTCTCATAGGCATTCCTAGCTTCCTTGGGTATTTTGGGGGACTTGGAGACTTCGGAATTGACAAACCTTCACCGTCCAGTTTGATTCTATTGACACCAGTATTCTTTGGACTGGCTATGACTTGTGAGTTTTTCCTGAAAATTGATGATTCATCCATGTTTCCTACTTGACCATCTTGGTTATACAGGAAAAGTGAGCGCCATAAAAAATGTATCAAATCTAGAAATTTTTGAAAATTTGTATAAAAAAAAGCATTGAAAACCCAGGCAAAAATTTTATCTGTAGATACTCACTTTTTCTGTAAGAATATAGCTTATACAGGAAAAATATTGGTCAATTTTAGGAAGGGAAAGTAATGAACTTGGTTTTATTTTCAGCTCAGACAGCTTCAGTATATTTCACTGTTGCAGTCACAACGGAACGTTTCATAGCCATTTGCTACCCTTTTAAAGCCCGGAGTATGCTGACGTTTAAACGGGCAGTGTATATATCACTGGGAGTGATAATTTTCTCTATTTTATACAATTTGCCGAGATGGTGGGAATATGATTCCTTGCAAGTATACGATGAAGTAACTGACGAGTTTATTGGCTACAAACCTATTCCTAGTAAACTGCGGATTAATATCGTGTATGATGTGTGGTACGTTAACGTTGCCTACCTCATGTTACTGGAAGTCATCCCGACCATTGTCCTGTGCATTCTAAACATAAAAATTTACAGACGAGTAAGGAATATTCAATTAATGTGATTATAAGTGTAATACATGTACGCCTGAATGGAATGCAAATTAGTCAATGTTAGTAAACAAATGACATTTTTAATTTTTAGATTCACTTGGCAAACAAGGCCAGACAAACGTTGTCCTCTTCTCAGCGTCACGAGAATTCTCTGGCAGCCATGTTACTAGTCATTGTGGCAATATTCCTAGTCTGTAATATATTTCCACTAATTGAAAGAATTATCAGGTCGTCCAGAGGACCGGAAAATATTATTGAACTAGAATACATTCGTAACTTCCTCGTGGTGTTCAATTCTTCAATCAACTTCGTCATTTATTGCTTCTTTGGGGAAAAGTTTCGTGATGTTTTTGTGGAAATGTGGCCACCGTGCATTCGGAGTTTGTGTTGTTGTTGCTGTCCAGCGCCAAGGAAAGGAGTTAGGTATTGGAATGCGTCTGTGTCGGAAGGTGAGTTTGAATAATTGAAATGCTACATTTTTAATTAAAAATAGATCGGTTGTGGTCAAATACTGTCGCACAAAGATTTACCAAAAATTAATTTTTATAGGATGTGGAATGGAGAAACGTTTTAGCTTTTTGACTTCCAGTACCAAAACACTTCAAGAAGTTCATCTGGATGATGTTTTTGTGAGCCATATGTAAGCATGTGGGTGGCTTCAAGTTTCATATTTATATCTGACTGCAAAAGAAAAGTACTGAATTTTGAGCAAATAGCAATAGTACAAAATACTGATTGTAGAACATAGAAATTTTATTTACGTAATCTGATAAACACAATAAAACGCAATAATTAATAAATTAAGAATTTTTTCGCTTAAGTCTATCATATGGTTTCCAAATAATACCCGATAAAATGTATTCAATTATGCTTGCCATGTACGCGATAATGACAAAATAGAGACCACATGACCAAAACACCTTTTGTAGATGAATTTGAATAATAAAAACACATCCGTATCTGCATTAAAGGCACGATTAACCACTGGTATTTGAATCTCCTTTTTTAGCCACATCCTCTTTGAGTGTAACCGTGCGGTTGAATACCAACTATCAGGTAAAAATAAGTGAGTGAACAACTTTGAAGTTTATAAAAATTTGTCTTTTATTGCATCTGAGGATTCTCACCTGGCTAGAAGAAGAGTCAGGATCGACAGCAAAGTAACCCAACCGCTCAAACTGGTACGGAGTAAATGGCTGAATGTTTTTCAGTAAGTACTTATCAGCAAGGCATTCCTTTTCAGTTAAAGTGGTGCTACTACAATCTGACAAAAATCCATTTGGAACTTCGTTCTTGTCCTCCGGATTCTTATGTATAAATCTGTTTTAATTAAAAATTCAAATTAAAAAACTTCAATGTAAGCCGTATTGCTACGTTAATTTTATCATTTACAAGTTGAAAACAATTTTTTAGATACAGCGTTAGCTTACAATCGATCGTAGAGACGCACACGAATCTTAATGGGTTGAGATACCCAATGAATAAATCCCTTCGGTTTTTCAGTTTGTGAAATTGGAAGGCACGAAACCTGAAGCTCAGTTACAACTCCGGCATCATCTTTGATTACTTTTTCACATTTCAAGACCATACCCGCATGCCTTAGACCCACAGTTTGGTCAGAGGAAAATCGCTTGTACCCCTTGGTCGCATTCTATAAATTAAAATATTTATAAATAAAACACATAGTTTCATGACATAATTCAATACACAATATCATTGCTGTAATACATATTCATGCAACTTCTTACCTCTTGAAAATCATCCCTATCAATGTAGATCATTTTATCGAAAGCAACTTCGTGTACTTTTGCAGTAGCTTCAATAGGAGAGCCTACAAAATCAGGAATGCTGACTACGTATCCCGAACCCCTCTTTATCAGAGTCGACCCCGTTATATCACCGGGAAAATTAGTTATATTAACTCGAATTGGATCCATGACAACCATTGTGCGAGGAGCACTTTTATTGAGGGCATCTCTCGCACATGCATCTAACATATGAGGTTCAGCCACAATTTGAGCACCTGTCACACCCATCCTCACACAGAAATCATTCAAAGCTTCTGGTGGGATTCCGCGTCTCCTCAAAGCTGGCAGAGTAAAAAGACGAGGATCATCCCAATCTAGTAAATTGATATAAAATACAAGCAATATCATAAACCTGTACAATCATTAAAAATAATTTAAATCAATCTTATGTGAGAGCGTACCGTTAACTATTTTTTCCTCGATAAGCTTGGCAATTTTTCGCTTTGAAACAACAGTATAGCACATGTTCAACCTCCCGTATTCCCACTGAACTGGTATGTACGTTTCGACAGCTTCACAAACCCAATAGTAAGAAGAACGTCGATTTTGAAATTCTTTCGTGCACAAAGAGTGTGTGATATCTTCAATAGAATCACAGAGACAGTGTGTGAAATCATACGTAGGATAAATGCACCACTTGTCACCGGTTCTAGGATGAGGGGTGTATCGGATTCTAAATAAAAATAAATAAAAACTTAGAAGTATTCCAATATTTCAGATCTGAAGTTTGTCACTCTATGTTGCATTTATTACATGCCGTTGGCTAGATTAAAAACTATTTCGAAAATAGGCTCATGCTAGGAATTTCCAAGTCATACCGCTTGAACGAAGCAAAAAGGGGCTATATGTGATCTCTCGCTGCTGCTCAAGTGATTACGCGTACATACATACGTAAATGCATATATATGGGTTTGAGGCTTGACAATTTTTCAAACTAACGATGAGTGAATACCTGTCCTATTTAGCCCCTTTTCGCAAACAGCTTTCACATTTTAAATTTAGCCTTCGGTATATATGGTGGTAGGAAATTTATAATACCTGTACGCTACAGGATCTTGCTTTCCTTCTTCTAATGTAACTTTCATTCGTAATGTTGCAGTACCTTCCGAAAATTTTCCATTTTTCATGTCCTGTATCAAAAATAAGCCCATTAAATTGAATATTATTTTTTGTAATATTTTAAAAGTAATAAAATTATTTTCCTCTTGAACTTAATTATTACCTGAAAAAGTTGGTAGTTTTCTTTAACTGTCCTGTTTCTAAATGGGGATGGAGGAGGATTAAATCCTTTCAAATCTTCTGCAGCTTGATGGCAAACGTAAGCTAGTCCCTTATTAATTAAAACTATGGCCCATTCATAAAGTTGATCGAAATAGTCAGACGCGTGCAAAATCTGAGAGGGCTCATAACCTAAAGTAGAAACCAGCCAAAAAATTTCAAAGCCATTACCCAACAACGGATAATACTCGCGTTACTGTGTCCTCTTATTTTGAAAACTGCTTACCTAACCATCGTACCATTTCCAAGATACTTTTGAAAAATCGTTCTTCTTCTTTTTCGGGGTTCGTATCGTCATAACGGAGATTGCAAGTCCCTCCCATTACCTTTGCATACCCGAAGTTAATGTTGATAGCTTTAGCGTGTCCTATATGCAAAATTCCGTTCGGTTCGGGCGGAAATCTAGTCTGAACTCGGCCATTGACTCTCTTAACATGCTGTTCAAGTAACTCTAAAGCTAGTTTCGATGACGGATAACCATCAGTAGTGTAATTCATTCCAGGCTTGTGGAAAGGGAGTTTTTTGAGAATGGCTTCAATTCCCTCGGAGGATTCGTCCACATTGTCTTTCCCTCCACCTTAAATTCAGTCTATATTAGTATGGAATTTAAATACAAAATAATGCAATAAATTCATGTGAAAATCAATCCTAATTACCAGATTTTCCTCCTTTTGTATTTGACTTATCCGAAAGAATCGACTTAGACTTATCGTCTCCCCCTTTTCCTGCTTTTTTCCCTGCTTTTGAAGTATCGACTGGTTTCAAGTCTTCCTCAGTTTTCGGGCCTAGTAATAATTTAATTTGAAGCTCAACTTCATTTTTAACAGCACTTCCATCAGCCCAGACCATGTTAGGAATTCCACGAATATCTGCCATGATTTTTCCAATGTTGAAGCGGTATCTACAAAACAAGACAAAACTCTTCACTCATCCAATTCGTCTATTAATTACTTTCAATAGCACAAACTTTAGATCTACAAAAATCTTTACCTTCGCTCAATGATTTCATCTTTTTGTTTATCAATAGTATCCTTCACAGCACTTTCAATATCTTCAGCCGTCACAACAATCCCTACCCCACAGGCCTTTTCAAAAGCAGACTCGTTTAGCTTTTCATCCTTCACGTTCTCCAGCAAATATTTGAGAGCAGCTAAAACACAAAAATTAGCACCAACTTTTATAAATGCACGCAAGCAAAAAACCATTCTTAATCACACCGTAAATGCCCTCGTATATATAACTCATGCTGGTTCAGGAAATATTTGTGACAATGAAATACATTTTTACCTGTTATACGCACTTCCGTATCAATTTTCCCAGCAACAATATATTTCACAAGCACTGGGATGTGCTTCTCAGTTGCAGGCTTTATTTTCGAAGCCAAAATATACAGTAAGTTACCAATTTTTTTATCAATCGACTTGGTATTTCCCGTGACTCGCCACGTCTGCAATACGGAAGAATACAAATTATTTCGTATTACTATTTATTACCCCTCATCAGAAACTTTCAAATCCACAAATTCAAAATTCCCTTACTTCCTCCACTAATTTTGTAATTAATGATATCAGCTGTTGGTTCTTCAATGTTTCTTTAGCCTTCGCCTCACTCATCCCCAACATGAGGCAGACGTCCGTAAGCTGTGCATTTGTAAACTCGACCATCTTTCCAGCAGATTTAAATCTCTACACTTTAAAGATAATAGAGAAAAATATAAACAATGTTATCTGTATTGAAATAAAAAAATGACACTTCATTGTTCAATATGAAGTTATTAGCAAAGCAAACCTACCGGTTCAGAAATTCAGCTCAACTAAATTTTACTGAAAACAGGATACGATGGATTTCACTTCCCGCAAGGTCACCTTCACAGATGCAAAAATTTAATTGCAACTAAATTCAAAATCATTCAAAGTTTGCTAATTTTGCTAAAAGTTTTGCTGTCTAAGCGAAACTGCATGAAACAGATGTGAATGTTGGTGCCTGTTCTCTGACCTGTATTCTGTCTGTATTCGCAGAATGAAAGTGTATAGGAAAGACTGGGGCAAGAAACGTATGTACATAACATAGTGTGAAAAATCAAAAGGTTTGCGGCATGATTAATTCAAACGTTTTTCGCGCTTTTTTTCAACTTTATGGGTGAAACACTACCTTACCTCATTCGTATAATAATTTTACCACCCACAATAATCGAGCATCGCTTCAGCTATCTACAAGGACTTACGAAAAAATTTACGCAATGTAGTGATTGACAAGATTTTATTTTCATAATAACAGTAATAACAGTGATGTTTAACCTTAAAAATATGCTGAAAGGGAATAATCATTATATAACAACCGTAGTATCTTAATACTTAATAATAATAATAATATGAGATCAAGGTATAAAGATGTACATCTACATACCTTGATGAGGTGTTTTTATCATTTATACGATAACATTTTATAGAGCTTTTGCTACTTGGTAACTACAGTTTATACCAATATATCTAAACTATCATTTCAGCCAAAAGGTATAAATATTTCACAAAAAACGAGAAGATTATAGGATTAAATTTCATGTTTAAAACTATGGACGAGTTTGACTATTAAAAATGATTCACCGCACCGTTAATACCGTTATATATTCCTGTTAAAATTTTTGAGATTTAGACTTAAAACTTGAGCAGGGAGGACTATTGAAGCTGAAGAGTATTCACATCGTCAACGATCATACCTTCGACAACGGTCGTTCCACCACACTGTATAGAATCCGATGATGCCAACGTGAGGACAATTTCACCTGAAAAATACGGGTTTCAAATTGCTTTAGAATTGAATGAATTATTGGATAATACGTGGAGATTTAAAAAATATGGACAGAACATTTAGAAAATAAGTAATATGGAGTATTGCAAAAAAGTGCAGTAATAAGATTTAGGAATGAAAACTTTGCATACCTCCTTCTTCAACTTGAAGAATCATCATGTTAGAATTTTCAGGAATTATCATATTGTCACTGCTAAATGTTATTTCTTCAGTCTCAACCTCACAATCAGCGTCAACGACTTCAGTGATCAACTCAACTTTAGGTAACATTATTTCGCATGACTCTTCTGTGACTACATCTCCTTCACTGCTAACCATGTACACGGTTTCGGTTTCTTGCTCTTCATTGTGAATTTCCTCTTTTACTCTAATTTTCTTCTTCGCACTGCTCCGAATAACACTTGTATCTCCAGGTGAGTAACGTGTTTGTACGTAACCTACGGAAACGCAAGAAAATTACTTGAAGGTGTCGGAGTTGGGAGTTTAAATACGCAATGGGTAAAAATTATGGAAGATAGTCAATAAGTGACATCATGGACTGCAAACTACCTTTCACTGCCCACTTTTCATGGAGATCTTGATGCCTCTTCTTTAAATGCCTAGTAAGAGAATGTTTTTGTCTTACAATAATTTTACAAAATTCGCATGAGTAACGTTGATTTCCGTGTGCAGTTTTCTTGTGCTGATTCAACATATGAAGTTTAACGAAACTTCTTCCACACATTTCACATATTTCATTACGGCCCTTCTCATGTCCTTCAACGTGGAAACCCAGATATTCCTTGGAAGCAAACTTCTTTTTACAATGAGGACATTCAAAGCCTTTTAATTCCGGTGGGAGATGAATAAGTTTGTGTGTCGTGAGATTAATCTTCTGGCAAAAAGCCTAAATTGTAAATCAGAAACAAACGTCTGAATATTTTTAACAGATCGATTCAATTGGCGTCACAAGATTAGTAGTTTATGTATAGAAGACATTTTTACCTTATCGCACTGGTCACACTGAAACCGTTTATTTCCTTTATGAATTTGCATGTGGACATCTAGTGATTTCTTGGACTTCATTTTCTTATGACACAGCTGGCATTCAAACTAAGAAGGAAACATTTGAGATATAAAAAGTAGTCTTCACCAAATATAAGTTAAGGCTACGACAAGACCCTATTTTCTTCTGACAGAACAGATACTATACAATAGAAACAAATACTACTCTGAAATTTACCTGTGCCTCCTGATGAACAAATTCATGATCAGCAAGCATTTCCCTTCGATGAAACGATTTACCGCACAGTTCGCAAACAAATCGCTTAGGTCCATGAGTGTATCTGTGAGTTTTCAACGAGCTCCATTTCGTGTAAGTTGCTCCACAAACTTCGCAAACGAATAAACCTTCATCCTGACATTTGCGAACCCTTTTCTTCTTCTCTGAACGAATTTCATTTACCCCACATCCTGTATGAGCCGCATAGCCATCCTGTACATGGAATTAAATGTTAAAAATCATAAAGGTAGTATTTTTCTATGCGTTATCTCTTCAATCTGAATTAAAAGTTGTTTACCAAAAAAATGTACAAGTTAATTTACATGCTTTACCTGAGTTACAAAAGGCAGAGCGCATTCGAAGCAATAAAATTCAACCTGTCCATGAGCACTTGAAATATGCTTTTTCAGTGCAATTAAAGTTGCAAATTCGTCCGAGCAGCCATCGCATGGAAATTTTACACACACATGCGATTTAATAAAGGTTGTGGAGGCAAGACGCAAGTTACACATAGGGCACATTGCAGGATGAGTATGCGTTGCAACATGGTAACGAAACCCGTCTCTCGTATCGAATGCCGTTGAGCACGTAGGACATTTAAGTTGATCCGTCGCTCCGGTCGCAAACATTGAGACCTAATGGTCAAGGATTAAAATTATTGCTGGTTCAGATCACAAAATTTATCAAGAAATATTCGAAGCGAAATTTCACTTACCGCTTCACATATAGCGTGATGGGCCTTATAGGTACGGTTGGAAAGAATTTTATTACAGATATTGCAAGTAAAATTACCATGATTTTTCAAATGTCTTCCTAAATCGGCAGATTTTTCAAAAACCATATCACACATTTCACATTGCAACGCTGTGCCAGTCTCATCAGTGGACTCCTGTTGTTGAGTTTTTGAAAACTTATCGACTAACTTAATTCGTTTGCATTTATGACTTTCGTAACTATCATTTTTGTGGAAAGTTTTCTGGCAATAATGGCATTCGAAGGACTTGGAATGTATCAACTCTAAATGAATATGCAACTTTTTCTCATTTGTAAAAGATTTTTGACATTCTGAGCAAACGTAAGACTTTTCACTACGATCCTCGTACATGCAATCATGCTCCAGGTACGATTCTTTGGTAAACATCTGCAGAAAAATATTAAAAATACATTAAAAGGAATTAATTTTCTTTTCGTTCTACAAAATTAATTTATGTAATGATTATACAATATAATAATATAACTAGAAAATAACCAATAGAAATTCATGTACTGACTTGATTGCATGCCACGCAAGCTACTTCGCCTGTATGATTCTTTAAATGACGTATCAGGTATTCTCCTCGATTGAATACTTTTTTGTTGACGCAAATATCACAGTAATAGGGAAACTTGGGCTCGCAACCAATGCCATCAGTTACTTCTTTCTTGTCCATATCAGATTCCCCACCATGACTCAACATGTTCAAAATATCCGAACTTGAATTTTCACGTACTCCTTTTTCCCCGACATGCTCAAATTTGAAGCTAGAATGGTCTCCCCCCATAGCTTCCTCAGAGGACTGAGATACATCGTCAGACCAACTTAATTTTTGAAGACGGGATTTTTCAGTTCTCGCAGCACCAACACTTTTATAATGCTCGATTAAATGGACGGCAAAGTCAGGAATATTGGAGTCCTATGGTATTTAAAAAACCTGATGTTGAAGCAACTGCATTTCAATATTAATACACCTGAATATAGTATATTTCGTACTATACTTACCAGCTTTCCACAAAATTTGCATTTCCATTCCTCCAATGCCAGCACTGCTCCCATACGAGATCCTTTTTGACGAACTTTGTCCTTTCTAGATGGACTGCTGTCAGAAGGATTGGAGGGATCGAATTCAGTATCAGTTTCACCAGATTCAAAAATGTTATTTGGGGGCAGGTCTTCTTCAGCACTTTGATCCACATCTTCATCCGCTAGTATAGATGAGTTCATAGTTTCAAACCCCGAACAGCCGACAATTTGGGTAAAGCCGGATGATTCTTTCCTCGGTGAGTTCCGGGAAGAAATAGTTTCAAAAATAAAATCATCATCACCGACCGCTTTCCTCTTTCTGCTACTCCGGCGTGCACTTACTGGAGTTGTAGGTAGTTGGGTTGCATTACTAGCTGTGTAATCGTGATCTACACTTCCCTTCGAGCCTTTGGGAGATTTACTCAAGGACTGCTTTATTTCAGTAGCAGTTCCATAGGTTTTTAAACTTTTGACGAGAGGTATCCTTGCAGTATCAGTACTAATTTCATTTAACTTAGAAGTATAGCCCGGAGAGTAGCCCACTGTAAGAGACTCTCCAGCTTGAACATCCCGGACTGCTGTAAAATAGATGTTGTCTTGTAGCTGATAACATATGCAATTGCGTACTTGTGAATTTGTTGTGAATGGGACCAAAATCATCCAATTGCATTTCGCTTCATCCGTCGTGTCCAAAAAGTGGGGATGATTTTTTGAGGGAAAAACCTACGTTATATGAACAATCATAATTATAATAAAAAATCCTAGATCCTAAATTATACGCCTTCGCACCGAAGCGAAAAAATGTTCACCTTCAATATATAAGGACATTTCGGATTAAATCGGGTTGACTTTGGCGCATCCAGAGGTCCAAATTGAGTTCCTTTAGCAATTAACGAATTTGCAATAACTTCATACTTTCCATCTGACAATTTCTTCGCTTGTAAAGAGTCAGGTAAAGTAAGAAGGGCCTTGGATGGAAGTGCAGCATCCTTCACCTTGATTCCACAGTTTAGCAGAGGACACGTTTCAGTGCTATGAGCAAGGCTGCACACGTCGCAACAATCTTGAATTATCGCTATCAAATTTTTACAAATAAAATCAGTCATCATATTTTAAAATTCCATAAGTATACAATCAGCAGAAAACCTGCCGACAAAGTATGTACCTTCCAATTGGGTTGTTAAAGAAGGTTTTGGCTTTTGGGATGACAAGCGACGAGGCATTGCTATCGCATCCAATCATTCACCACATCCGTCAGTCTCAAAATAAATTACAACAGCACCATCGTTACCCTATGGGTCAACTTGAAACATGGAACTTCATTCACTCACGATGACAAAAGTTCTTCAACTACAAAAAAATAAGTGTAAGTTAATTGTAATTAATGAAACCGCATCATTCACGCAATGCATAAGTATATATAAATTAATTATTGAAAGGATTTAACTTCGTTTCGCTCATTCGTCTCTCCTAAAATTTTATTTATAAAGCAGCAATTTTTTAGCGTCTATCTGAACCTTATTCGCATTTTATAAATATTTCCCTCCCTATAATAATTAGTTTTAGTCCCATGAATTTATTCATAAAACATCATCCATCCTACATTTCCCCAACAAGGAAATATATATCTGAATGCATTTCTGATCCGCTGGACGCTCTTACAAGTCTTATAATCATACGCAATTTATTTGCCATTGTGACTACCACAGTAAAGAAGGATACGTGTGTGTAAACAATCAGGCTTAAATTTAAACGTATTATGTACAAAATTACATAATCATAATTCATCATAATTATATCGAGATTTAAATTTAATTTATTCTGCATCTATACAAGCGATACAGCTACACATTCGTCCTGTTAGTCCTGTACAACAAGTGCATAACTGAGCATGTACACAACAAATATCCATGACTGAGATTGACGCATAAATCAACACAATATGTAATTATATAGTTAACTTAACAATAATAATAATTATTGAAATAATCTATTAAAAGTATACATTTACTCTTGTTGTGATGTTTTCGATATTCCATCCGTCAACTTCCCGCCGATAATTCGGAAATTCACAATATTTGAGAGTTTGTTCCTTCTTTTGTAAATTACTCAGAGTCAAGATAATACAGACATTTTACAACCACATTTTAGGAATCCCCAAGCAAACCTGAACAACTAGGAAAATCTGAAAGTCTAGGATGGAGCTGTATCAGTGGACTTGACAACTTCCCTTGCTTTCCTATATTCTCAACCCCGATCACCACCAGCACAAAAAACAACTGATTTTATTTGACGCTGCAGACTTTGAGGTGAACCCATCGTATCCGATTCTTCTGCCCTCTATTATTCATTCTACATACTTTGATATGGAAGGACAAAGTTTGACACCAGAAGGTTGAGCCAAAGTCTTCCATGAAAAAAGGTTGCTTATTCCGAGGTTTATATAGTTTTAATGTAAATCGAAATCACAAAGCAAAATATTATCATACATGTAAATGTAAATAATACATGTAATCATATTAAAATATTTTTACAACTTTTGACATTTACTCTACTGCTCCAACTTTCAATAATATCTATAACGTGGCAGGGTTTTTGTACTATCCTGAACAAAAGCATTGACATTTGATCATGCTATAAATGCCTGCTATACGCAGACCAATCAATCGACTCAACTTTAAAGTGAAGTCGGTTTTTTGATTAAGTAATAATTAAAGTTAGTTTTCTCCTTCCGAATGTTGAAATGCCGAAATAAATAGATGGATTAGTGTACATGTATAATGGTAAACGCAAAGTCAACGTATTCTTATGTTACATAAGCTTAAAAAGGTTTAACTCTAAATCAGATGTAGGCATTGCATATAAATCATAAATGAATAGAGTATGCAATCCAGCGTGGGTATCGGGATTGAGCAAATCCTTGGTAAATAAAGTTGTATTTGAAGAAAAGGTGTTTAAGCATCCTAGGAGGAAACCGTATAAATAATTAGGAAAAACTACTGTAAATTATTCTCTTAGAACTTTAAGGTCTGATCCTATATCATAGCTATAGTTATTTGAATTCAAGTCTCAAAATGTGAACCCCGAGTTCTACGCCAAATTTTAAACTTGAATACAAGACTCACACGGAATGCACGATCGTATTTCAGATTACATTTCATTTCATTTCATTTGACTTTATTTACGTTTTATTCCTGATTCAGTACAATAAGACTAGTCTTCCATCAGTATAACGATCGTATTTCAGATTACAGAAGTGGTTTTTAAGAAATGTACAAATTAAGAAGGTTTTTTGAGCTGGAAATGTTTTGCGCTACTATTGTTAGTGTTAAGTTAGTTGTAAGAAAGTCGATGTTCAGCTTGGTGCCGCCCAAGAAGCATATAGTTCAGTCTCTGTCCCTGGGAATATGACATAAAATATAAAACACAAGTATCAAGCAATGACGATGATTGCTAACAATGGGGATAAATATTTTGGTACAGAAATACACATAATTAATATTTATTATTTACATATTATCACTACACTTATTACTCTGTATACCAAGTTATACCTTGATATTATTTCATGCAATGGAATGATAAACATAATTAATCTTTCCATTGTGTACTTACCCTCTAATTGTAAGTATACATCCATGCATATATACAGACTATTAATTTATCTTTTTAACCTTTCTATTCTAAGCATATTTAAACCTTCTTAAAATAGCTCGACTTTACAATGCGTTTGAGTTCGTATACTGCTATTTGTATTACTGCATAATTATTATATTCGGTGTTGTAATTGCTTAAGTATTGGACAATGAACCAGATATTATTATTATTATACATTAATAAATTATTTAATAACAAATGATAAAAATATTCCCACGTTCCCCCAAATGAAGAATGCCATGAGGTTGTTATTTACGAACGATCTTATAGGAGTAAAGTCTTCCCTTTATTTATATGCAGAGTTACAGCTCTCTCTCTCTCTCAGCATCGCTTTAATGCAACACCTAATTTGTGAACCAATAAGGGCAAACCTGGAATTATTATTATACGATCACTAATATAAATATTATACTATACACAATTAACTAAATTAGGAGTGAAATTCTTTGAATAATTATTCGACAACGAAATCAAAACAATTAAACTGTATTTGAGAACGAGTGCGTGTTTCTACTGTAAATAAATACCTTTAATAAATGCCATTAACACCATTACCTTACAAAGCTTTATTTACACGTAACTTAAGCCATATTGTTAATTTGAAAGAAAAGGAGGGCAGGAGAATTGCCATTGTCAATGAGACATTGTATGAGGAATATGAGGAAAAGTACCTTACCCCGCATTGGCGTTATTTCCTCGTTTCGAAGAAAAATCAATATTCTAGCTAGGGCATAAATATAGTCCTTCCTAGAAGAACTATATGAAACGTGAAGTAGGATATGGAATTGGAGAGAGTGGAAAGCATTTGATTTTGACAGGGCGTATTCCACGGGGTTTCAGGTTTTCTTGTTAGGTTCGATCCTTCTCCTTGTGTGACCGAACGACATACTAAAGTGTCTGAGATTGTGTCAGCTGCGAGTGAGATGTGAGATCCGAAGACCGAAAAAAGAGTAAACCCTTATTGTCGATTCTTGTCCATTTTTGCAGCGCGAAAGGGACTTTATTATTCTTTGATAACACGTGTGTGCCTCCGTAGTGTTTGTTGCAGCTCATTGCAACGTTTATTATTGTTTTAACAACAATAATTTGGTAAGCAGACAGTTCCTAAACATAGAATCTGCTGGTAATGAGGATTGAGGTGATCTAATCAGTGGTACTAAGGCTGTCAAAAAGATTCCTGTTACGGATTACGGTTTCTTAGAAGAGGATTTATTGACAGCTCAAGCTGATTATTATTGAGCAACGAGAATTCCTTGTTAAGAACTTAATTTTGTTCTTTTGAAATTTGCTGAAATTCCAAAATAATGACACTGATGTCCATTGTGGAAGTATAGTTACATGGAAATGTTCGTTAGTTGTCTCGCATTATCTTATTTTATATTTATTTTTGTATGCTCCATTTTTGAAGAATATTGTTAGGTAGAAGTTGGTTGTGACGCCTTGGTTGTGAAAAGAATGTAATGAAATGATGTTATATGTTGCAGCTCAGATCCACTACAAGCATTCATTCCAATGATGGAAATTGATGGAGAGACGGAAATCGGTGCTGCCGAACAATTACGAATTCAGACAAGCATGAATAATATATTTGCTGGAATCCCATGTTCGGAACATGACCCATTATCCCCAACACCCTCAAGTACATCTACTTTCACATCGGTTGCTAGCAGAGGCCGGTCGAAAGTGTGGAATGAATTTGTGGTAGCGCCAGATGGGAAAAAGGTTCACCTAATTATTGGAAATAATGATCATACAGATGAAATTTGGGAAGATTAGGTTTAATGAATTTCAATGGTAGTATTGTATTCAAGGTGATCTGTCGTCTTTGTGGTGATTCCCTATCCTATTCAAATTCTCATAGCACTTCTTCCATGCTTAAACATTTGAAGAGGAAACATCGAATGGATCTGTACCCACCAACAGAGGAAGAAGCGTCGAAATCAAATACGAGTCCTAAGACGATTGACAAAACTAAGAAGAGTAATAAAGTGAAGCGTGTGACAACGATTACGAATCCAAGTAAGAAAGGAACAATTTATAAGTTAAAACGATGCCTGAAAATGGTATTGCTATAGTTGAAAATAAAATACTGGTGGATTTTGTAGCGGAAGTAGAGCCTGAACCGTCAATCCAGCACGGACCACTGGTTTTCACAGAATCTTGTGTCAGAATGAGGTGGACGGATCATTCTGAGGCATTCCTTGGAACATTCTCTCGATTGTACTCGGACGAATGCTACACTGATGTAACACTAGTTGCTGAGAAGATATTTTTCAAAGCTCATCGTGTGATTCTTTCTTCAGCATCAGAATATTTTGATGATATGTTCAAAATGACTCCCGCTGGTCAGCATCCCATTATATTTCTGAAGGACGTCAAAGCTATGGATCTTAGAATACTTTTGGACTTCATTTACAAAGGAGAAGTTGCGATTCCGCCTAGTCTTATTAATGAACTTGTGAGGATTGGATCTGAGATGAAAGTCCGTGGACTTTGCGACTTTCAATGGAATGATTCGATGAAGTCTAGTGTTATGAATATTAATCAGCCTGGTAAATTTTTAATTACATTTTAAACATCTGATTCCCAACAATATATTCATATATTAATTTTTGTAGTGACGTTTTTTGCGTGCTTACTTTTTCTGATTTTATAAACATGTGATTCACAGCAAATGTACAAGTTACACCACCCCAATCGACTGCACAGCAAACTCATCAAATACCGATAGTTCAAGAACAGAGCACGCAACAAACTCCAATAATCACACCAATGCACGCACAAACATCATTTTCTTCATTGTACAACGCCTTTACTCCTAGTTCGGCAGTCACCACTCTTGCTCCTGGTGGAGCAACAATGGCAAGCAAATTGATCTCACCTGCTCGAGTTTTTACAAAGCAAGTTCAAACGATAAACCCATCTTTAGTTACGAAAACTTTGAATATCCAACCACCGAATACATTGCAGAAATCTTTTACTCGTATGCTCACAAATGTGCGACCCGCAAATGCATGCATTCCAGCGCAATTGACTGCTGCAGTGCCCTCCGTTGCGACTCTTGGAACGGGTAGTAGTGGAGCACCTTCCTTGAAGCGTTTCAGAATTTTAGCATCTACAGCAGCGCCAAATAAAGTAAGCCTTGGCACTACTCGATTTGATATTGCAACTGGAGCAGCTGATGATACTGGTGAGCTAATTTTCGTCTACATCTCCTTATCGAACATTGAAACGAAATTGTCACTTGGTGTTTCAAATATTCGCTTGTGCTTTAACGCAGGAGCTTCAGATCTTAATTCCAATTCTACAGTATTAATGGTAACTAACGAAGGGGAAACAGTTCTTTCAACGTCACAAGGTGCTGTTACAGTCGTGCCGCATTCCGAGGCACTTGAGCGGACAGCCAAAACAGAATCAATCGATCCTCAGAGTCAGCATTTGGAAGGCCATCCCATTACACTAGTTTCTCATCATTTGGGAGGAACAACTGAGGATTTAGATGAAGTTGTTTATTCAATTACTACAAGTGTCACCGGTCCGCATGGAGAGGTAACATTTATGTTCTTAATTGTATGGCATTCACAGAAGTAATCATTAGTTTCATAGGAAGGCTTACTGAGGAATGCTTGAACAAACAACGCCTGAAATTCAGGATACTTACGCTTGATGGTATGGCCACGTGGAGCGCAAAAATAGTCGTTAGTGTCCCCTTTAACACGGTTCACTTGAAATTGCACATCGATAACAATCGGCCTTCACGAGATGCTTCTAGCATGTATTCATGCTTCCTCGTTTAAGTTCGAAAGTCTTTCTGTTACACCGATTGCATTTTTCCACTCAAGCCTAGCATTAATTTAGGTAAGTTAATAGTATTGAATCCAATCTGTCTACAAAAAAGTAGATAATTTATGGAAAATAGAAAGTGGGGAACGGCTATAGATAATTGAGGGTTCGGCTGACCCCTTAAGCGTGGATTTTGTAGACAAGTAGAAGAATCTATGACCTGTACTAGATTTGTTTGTATGACAGGAAATGGAGAAAATGGCGGTTTTATCTTCAAAATATTTGTAGATTTCTAAAATAGACGAATAGACAGGTGCTTACAGCAGGGGGTATTTGTAGACATAACGGTCATCTACTTTCTCAATTTTATCTACTTGTGGCCTCTACGCGTTTTTTGTAGGTAGATTGGATTCAATAGTTGATGGGGTCAAATAAGGGTTAAGCTAACTAAGAAAAACTTTTAACTGAATCTTTTTTGTAAACACTAAGTTTCTCGAAAAATTAGAAGCCGGATGTATTGAATGCTTGAGTTAATTTACTTGTAGTACCACAATCAGGTAACCTTTCTCAATACTTGATTTTGCTTGTCAGCTCCCTCAATGATGCATGATATAGATTGTTCCAGACAAAAATAGGTTTGAGTTATGGAATAGATAATATCTATAATATACGTGAGTATTAGATATAACAAAAACGGGAACTGCAACTTATTTTCAGCATGACATTGCATGTGACAAGTTTTCCTTGTACACAATAAGAATAGCATAGAACCCCGGTTTACGTATGTTCAGCAGGTTAGAAGGCTCAGTATTTCTGGTTTATTGTTGTCAAAACAGTAGTGTTATGTTAGTTATGTACATGCAGCCCTTCTCCCTTCTTCTGGAAAGAAATGTAAATTTACAATGTTCCTTGCAGGTACTGATGTCAAACGCTGGCGACGGGGAAGTGCCTGATACGGAAACGATTGTCGTCTACGGTACAGGAGAGGAAATACACCAAGACACAACCTGTGAACCGGAAAAGAAACCAGAGATATAATATAAATCGGAAGCAATTTATGAATCATTCATGTGCTGTAACTTAAATTATCGTGGAAGTATTCGCATGCATCATGTAGAAGTCTTACCTGTTTCACCGTTTCGCAGTCTATATAGTCTAGCTATATATTGTTTAATTATTTTATTATGTTTGAGTTTTTTTGTTATGACAGGTGGAAGTAATAAAATTTTTTTAGGGCCTACTAAATAGTCAAGAAGTTGGTTTAATTGATGAATACCAAATGCTATAATGATTTTATGAGAATAACATCATATTTTGGAGACTCTGTGTCCTTCCAAAGGTACATTTTACAATGGCTTCTGAAATCACGAAAATTCAAAATATTTTTTTTGAATCAGTCGTAAATAAAATATACATTACAAGGCTTCTCAAATCACGAAAATTCAAAATAAATTTGTTTTGAATCAGCCGTAAATAAAATATGCATACTCTAGTTTCACTTAAATTTACATGCTTTGAAAATGGGCATCAACATTCATGTTGGATCTATTAATCATTGAGAAAATTGGTGCGTCTTATTATAGTAAATCCCCTTAGGTCGTTCCTTCCATCCATCAATCCAAGCGAAGAAAGAAGCATTTTAGTATTATTATTTAGGCGCTGATAAATCAGAGACCGTCAGCTTCGTAGATTAATTCCCAGCAATAAATCACGTATTGTATGAGGTATTCTTTCTTGCTTATGTACCATGCATCCATAGTTGTAATGTTTGTCTAATTTTAGCCAGAATTTGTTCAGTTCCAAGAAACTTATTCTCTGGAATGTGTCACCACAGCTTTAGGAATCCTATTTCTTGGATCCTCCTACATGATTTTCCTTGCAAGAACAATAATGGTAACGACGACGGCCCCATTCCGAAAGATGTTGTAAACATATGCAATAACCATAAGATATAAAGAGTTCACATCTACGGTGCTTGCATTCCTCCTGGCTATCCTGCGTCGAACAATACATACTACTTGGTCATCAATATCAATCCTCAATAAAAAGCAAAAATAAACAGCGAGTCACTCTTTTTATCATTTCTTTTGTGGTAGGAAATGAAATTCCTGACCTTTTCTTTTCATATTCTTTCAAAGCCCCTGTTACAATATTAAACTTGACTGAATACCTTCCTACCTTCATTCTTTGATTGACTTTCTTTCTGCTCCTACTTTCTTACTCCTTACTTCTTTTATGTACTAGCATTATATATACGTAGATACGTGACTCCTACAGGCCTATGAAATACAATGCAACTGTAGCCACACATAGAGAATCAATCAATTCCATTCGGCCTAAAATGAAGTAGAACGCTTGAAGATTGAAGACACCAATTTTGTATCTATAGAAAAATTCCAGACAAACTTCATATGAATTTGTCCTCACGAAGCTATTCTACATCCACATCTGCCTTAGCCATTTTTGGAAGTACTGATATTACAAGCGAACCGTGTACACACACTAAGCTTTGTAATTAGATGTCTTATTTCGAATCCTATGACAGTTCACTTTGAAATTCAATTCTATCAAGGTCCTTTCAAGGGAATAATGAGCATACTTTATTGGTAACAGGTTAAAAATTCTTTTGTTATTCTAAAATTCTTGCATCTGTAATGGACAGCGATTATTACCTTGCCTCTATTAAGGGGAATTTGAGAAAACGCATTTCCATCCTTTGAATGTGTCGAGTTTTGAGACTGTGATTGAAAAATTAAAGATAAATTATATTGCTGTGAAAATGCACTACTTTCCCCAACAGAGCTGCATAATGAACGATTCAACACCTAATTGAAAATATCTTTGCAGCACACAAAAAACTGAATGAATTATAACATTTAGATAAATAGAAAAAATAATTTTCAAGGATGATTCCCCCTCAAAATTATTTCACCGATGCGATGGTCACTACTACCGTTGTATTTTTACACTAAGATAAGATACATACATAGTAGATGTTTCAGTAGGCTAAGTTAGGGCAGAGCAACGTGTAGGGACAGAAAGTACAAACAAGCATAGGCATCTACAAGCAGTGAGTACTGCTGACACCCCTGTGGCTGCCTGTGTGCTTGAGGAGGAAAGGTAGAGGATGAGAGCAAAGAGAAAGATTTCTACCCGGGACAAAACAGAGGATGGATTCAGTCAGTTACTAGTTTGCAGCGGGATCACATCCTCTGTGCTTGCTGAACCTTCCTTGATTCTCAGCGTTTCTGCACGTTTTCATCTTCCGAGTCGCTCGAATTGTTTTGTGTTTAAACGACAAGAGCAACTTTTCATTTTCAACTAGGACAAAACAAAGGATACTTTCACCAGAAAAGTTTCTCCTTACAAGTCCTTTCTCCTTGCAACAATAGAGCTGATTGAGAGTACTCTTCCATTCCATTTGGTTACTCTTCCTTTGTAGCCACCACACAATTACTGTTGACAAACAAATAAACATCTTTGTTCTTTCACCTCCTCCTTCAAGACTACCATTACTTTCTCCCCGTGTGTCTTCGAGTGAAAATATTTTGTCTCTGCAAAATATAAAAAATTCCACATACATCTCTACCCAAAAAATCCACCTCATCTTTGAATTTCTTCCAAAAAGTCTCGCCCTACTTGTAAAATACCATTGAAGAAGAAATACTCTAAAAATCCAATAGTAAGTGACTTTCACTTGCTATTCCATGGTAAAGGAGTTTTAATTGAACACAAGTGAAGAAGTGCATTTCCTTAGATTTTGACACATCACATGTGCCCAAGCTAAAATATCCATCTAAATCGAAAAGGGAAAGACACTGCATAAATTTGGGAACATTGTAAAAGGAAGGAGTATGATTATTCACCTCGTCCCAACAATGTCATTCCTTTGAATCCTACACTCATGTAGTCAGTGGCACTTGAAGGCGCAAAGACATAGCAGAATGTACGGCCGCAGGTGGAATTCAAACTCACCGACCACAATGACATTTAGATTCTTTATCATTTCTCTCTCTCTGCACGCCCTGTACGCGGAGAGTATTGAAGGTAGTAAGAGCCCAACCGCCGGAATTTCCCACGCTCTTCCTCCCACTCAACCCTCATCAGCCTCACGAACCAACCTAAAAGCTAATCATCCCAGTAGCAGATCCATTTCATTCAATCCTTCTTCGCCAGATGATCAGCCTGGAAAATCATTTCAAGCTGAGCAGAGTTCAAGGAAATCCATTGGATACGTTGCCGGTAATGTCACCATTTAATTTTCCTAACAGCTTTCTATTTCACTCTAAGCATTTGAAATTAGCTCTACTTTAAACCAATCATTATGTTATTTATATCAGTCACCAAGGATTTCCCATCATTTACATCCAAACCTGTTGTCATGATTGGCAATTTGCATAGCTATTCAAGTGATAATCTCCCTGTGATAATACAGGGATATTCCCTTGTCACATATAAATCCATGTTGATGGAATTTTATAGAAACGTGTAGTCTTTCACCAGGAACTTATATGAACTTCCCAATAAGTTCCGTACATTTTACAATGTAATGGCTTTCAGGGCCAAGCATGAATGCCGCGAGATAACATCAATGCTGACTTCCATAGATTTTATTACTACATTCCATCTTGAGTAAAATTTGCTCATGGCTCATTCAAATATATACGCAGACATTATAACTTGGTTAGGCAAATCATAAATATAGTTTCTCTCTCATCTCTAGCACTGCTCTTCTGGAATTCATTGTTCATCGGGAACTTTCCAAACTCCAAGATCTGTACGCATCTACTACATAACTAATATTAGTCAAAAGGGAAGGGGAAATGTGTAAAGTTGATGAAATGAGTGGAACTTTATGCAAACTACTTTCACTCGACTACTACAAATTGTTGAACTAGCGCGAAAGCAAATGTTTACATTATTTGTTCTTCATATCTATAACTATACATTCAATAATTATTATGTACATAACTTCAAAGTTAGTTATGTATGGTCGGTCAGCTTTCACTTGCATGAGCACAGTGAATAGTTGATAGAATCTTTGATAGAATTCTCCTAAATAAACTCTCTTTTTGAGTCTCCGCACACTCAGGGATTGTTTGAGGAACTAAAAGGAAGACGACATCAATGCTCTTGTTTTATTGCTCCTTCCTCCTTTGAATTTATACGTTCACTCTTTATTATTTCAAGCACTACAACTTCTTGGACTTTTCCAATCTTTCCTTGGCTTTATATGCTAGTTTGTTATTACTATTAGTTCTATGAGAAAAGGATAGGCGAAGTTGAATGAGAATTGTGATGAGGGGAATCAAATGTTTAGAATTTATCAATATGATGGGATGGTATATAGTGGTAGGGGTTCCAAGGAAATGTGAAATAATTTAACGCTCTTGAATGGTTACTGTTGATCATTACATTACATTAAATACACATGGTAGATGATGTACATAATTTGGTACTAAACTACAGAGCTTTAGTGGTGTGCATCCACCACGGAAAATGAAATGGCTTTAGATGAAGCTACATATTTCAAGAACGTGGAACTCATTCTTTTGTGCATGTACAATATATGTATAAAAGGATGGTAGTGGGAGAAAGTCGTAAAACCCAGAATTTTCATAAACATATCATGTATGAAGAAGAAAAGCATTGTCGAGCAACACCACGTGAACTCGGCGGGCATAAATATTGATAGCGCCTGTAATGTCAAATAGTGTCTCTAGAGCGATTCATTTTATCTTGTAGCACGAATTTCTAACTTACATTAGCATAAAAGAGAAGTTGCTACATTAAACCTACGTAAAACATACTATTGACTCTCCAAGTACATGTTGGCATATGCACCTGCTATGGATAAAGACAAGTTTTAGTGAAAGCACGTCCTTTTCCTTGTTCCCGGTGCACATTCCTTGCCGCAGACACTGCCTACGGACTTAAACCAAAGGTTGGTTACTTCCCAGACACATTTGCCATACCTTCCCGAGGAGGTAATTACTCCAAATTTACTTCGGATTTGTCTGGAATATTTATTTGCCAACGGATGTGTAACCACAAAAGGCATGTGGGATGAAGGAAGTAAGGAAGTACTTTCAGCAACCCTTAAGCTTCTAATGATTGTAGGTCTTAAGAAATATTTCTCTCATAATAAAAAATGATCACCAATAGCCAACACTCCACAAAATACAATGGTCAGTAGCTCAATATTAAAAATTATTTTAGCGGATGTACCTTTTGTTGCAAAAATTAATCCGGGGTATTAAAACTGTAAATAATATGCCTGACCACTTATTTTTATACCCTCAGCTTTTGACAAGTAGTATTTAAATATAATGACTTTCCTGCAAAACAAATATTAAACTTATTTAGAAAATTCCTGCCGCATGTCGCATGTAGTGCACGTCGCCACATAAGCTGGTACGGAGAGATAAGTAGTTGTGGGCCACGTCCGGAATGCATGTAGCATTTCTCAGAATCAAGGTCAAAACTACAGGATACATCCCACAGAAGTATTAATATTCGAGTAAATACAGGATTTTGGGTCAGAAAGAGTGGAAATGTCGCAGCATTAGAATCACGTCCCATGTATTATTGAGAGTCTTAAATGCACTCATGATCCAAACTTTCTCTCGCCCTTGAAACTATTTTATCTTACATGCCCAGAAGTATGACGCCGCAGGGAAATTGAAAGGCACTTTCCTCTCATAATATAGCCTTTCAGATTAATTATTAGACGATGGGAAC